>JAPESX010001354.1:0-10052 GCA_029590615.1 Nemania bipapillata | reverse complement strand
AGGGAGGGAGCGAAAAGAAGGGGTGGTATCTATACGAGTGTATATAGAATAAGACGGACAAAACGAACCCTTAATATCATCTGAGCAAAGCGCTCTCACACGAGCATTGAACACCTCGCGCACCTGCGCCTCCTGGCTCGCCGAAAGCGGCAGCGGATTCCGGGACGGCATCGGCAGACGCTCTTCGTCTTCTACCTTCCCACCATTCCTCCCACTACCATCTACCTCTCCTCCGACGGGCGCCATCGTGATGGGTGTCGCTTGCGCTGGTGCAGCAGCGGCCATGAGCGGGCCGAGCTAGACCGGGTCAGATGAAGTAGATAATAGGTATTATGAATCGATTCTTGATCGATCGGTCTATCGGTCGGTCGATTAATTAGGCAGGTAAATGGATAGGCGGGCGACTCCCCGAGTCAATTCGTGGCGTAATAAATTAATAAATGCCAATGCCCTATGTGCAGTCCGTTGTCGAATACGCAAGGCTCGTCAAGTCTAAGTTCGTCGGATCGATCGATACAGTTCCCCCAGGCTGGATACAGCCCATGAATTAGCTAGCCCGGCCTACAGAATATAGTCGTCGGATGTCGGAAACGTGAACGCTTTGTCTGGACAACGGGAGTGACAGGCTACCTTTCCATATCATGCGAATCAAGATCTCTGAAGTCGTGATGCCATTACGTATAGTTGGTAGGTATACATATACTTACCTGGGCTTGGGTTGGGAACCCCGTCACTATCTAAAGCTCGAACCATTAAAAAAGTACTGCCGGTCTCCACCGCCACCTTCTACATAGCGTATACGCCTACCTCAATCATGCCATTTTTGAAGCAGTACCAGTACATCCACCTAATTGTACATAATCAGATAACCAATATAGTAGAATCATCTTTACTATATCAACTCCACGTAAGCATTGTGAGTAGCTGTACTACGTCTTAATAAAGAAGCACGAGTGGGTTTTAGAACGCGTGCTCAAATCCGTAGTTTCGCTGCTATAAGACCACTATCGAATTGATATACCGAGTTTGCTACTGCATGTAAGAGCTACTCTTCCGCTAATGACGGCGTGTTGCGTGCCGTAGTCGAGCCCGAGTCGTCCCTCTCAATATCCAGGCTCTCTTTCTCTTTGCCTGTCTTTTTCTTCATCGTAAACCTAGAACCCCAGCCGACAGGCTTGTCCTTAGCTGACCGTGGTCCGCTCGTCGGCCCCACCGATGGGCTGCTATGCAGGCTGTCGTAGCTACGTCCGAGAAATTGGAGGCTGTTGTCCTCCGCAAACTCGTCAAAGCTCGTACGGTCTCCGGATACGTTTCGATCCGAGCTTGTCACGCTGTTAGGTCCCTTCTTAGTGCCCAGACCCCGCACCGACGAAAAGCTGAACTTGGAAGAGCTCCCTTTACGTAGCAATTTCCGAAGTCCGCTCTCCTGGTCCTTGGCCCCGCTACCTGCCGCCGGATCCGACGGCGAGTGTGGAAATGAGTGATCAAAACTGAGAGATCCTCGTGATTCTGTGATCGACGGTGCATCCACCGAAAGCGTGTCTCTCGATTTACGAGGATCCGACGGAGACTCGTCAAGAGAAGGGGTGCCCGTATCAGAGAGAGACGTAAACGACTGACGCGGCTTCTTTTCCTTGGTCTCCTTTTCCTTTCCTTTCCCCTTGGACTTATCCTTACCCTCTTTCGTCTCCTTATCTGACTCTCTTTCTCTTTCTGTCCTTACACGAAACAGACCTCCCATAAAAGTGGGCGCCGCCGGATTGAGGCGTTGGCTCAAGTATTTAGCCGGTTTAGTGCCTATAATCCCAACCTGGCTCGAAGGGGCATGTAGTAGCTCTGAGTCGTCTAGGATCTCGTCGTCGGCATCAGCGAGAGTAGTCTTGAGTTGGGAAGGGGATCCATGAAGAGAGGGCCGTCGCGAGGGATTCCGCGACCCGGTCCAGGGGCTTTCATCTGCAGCCCATAGTCGGCTCGGTGCGTGCAAGCTGCGACCCCATACAGCCAGATTATCCGTCGAAGGGCGAGGAATTTCCGACGACGCAATAGATATAGGCCTAGGACTGTTGGGATCTCGCTCCGAAAAGTTAATGCTACCAAGGCTGCTTGTGTTGGTGTTGAGCCCCAGCCTTCGTGATGAAAACCCCCTTTGACTTGGTCCCGTGACTTCCGCCGCATCAGGTCTGGGCGGCACGCTGCCTCGGTTGAACATATTCCAGCCCGCAGAAAAGCTTATCCTCCGCTTATTAGGAGCCGGCTCATCATCCTCGGTCTGTCGGGGAAAAGATTGACTCTGATGGGGTCTAAGAGTTCCTAGCGCCGGAGCTTCTTCTGCTTCCTTAGCGCCACGATGAAGCCAGGGTAAGAACCGAGTACGATTAGAGGCTTGAGTAACTGGCGGTATTGGCGAGGAAGAGGGGCCAAAGTCGCCTCGATGACCGCGAAGAGATCGACGTTCGCTATTCTCCCCGGTGTACTGAGAAAATGGCAGGTGATGTGTAGAGCTTTGAGGGGTAGACATGAGGCTAGGTGATCGCACGGATGATGATGGGGATTGAGGGTCAAAGTCGTGAGTTATGTTGGATCCAAATGTGTCATGGCGAGGGAGTAGAGACCCGGGACTAGGAGGGTCATCATCAAGAAGATCAAGCATGCCAGCAGGTAAAAGAGACACGACAGTCGGGCTGAGAGGAGCGCCACCTGTGAGAGCCTTGATGCCCTCGTCATCGAGTGGAGCGGAATAGGGGATGTTCGTGTCCATGAAGGGCGCTTGAATAAACCCAGGTGGTATGGTCGGCGGACGCGAGGGGCCGAATGCCGAGGCAGTGCTGAACCCACGATCTGCAACCGCGTATGACTGGGCAGGCGAGGGAATAGCGACGGTGGACAGGGAGTTGCTGTTTCGACTTCGCCTCTTGAATTGGTTCTGGGTTGCGAGGTCAAAGTCGACTCCAGACGAGTTGGCCTGGTTATACATGAACGGCAAGCCGGACTGCTGTGCTGCTGCTAGCTGGGCCTGCAAGACATGACCATATTCATTAGCCTGGCGCAGTCGTTTGTTAGCAGCATGCATCCGTCGCTGCAAGTCTTTAAGCTTCATATCCCAACTCCGTCTGATTTCGATATCCTTTTCTCGCCATTCGTCGCTCTCCTCTCCGCCAGGTAATTTTTTCCGCTGATCTTCCGCTTCTTTGAATTCCCTACCCTTCTCTTTTAATTCTGCTTCTTCCTGGGCGAGACTCGTTTGTATTTGAGCAATCTCCTGTCGGAGTTCCTCACTTCGCGCCTCACCTTGCTCTTGACACTGTAGTCTTTCCTTCTCGAAGCATCCCTGCCGCTTACACATGGATGCAATCTCTTTGTCCCATTTGGCCATATCATCGTGAAGCTTCTGCCGCTCGGCCTGCTTATCCCGTAGCAACTTCTCTTTCTGTGTTTTTCTCTGCTGCGCGCTTCGCATGGCTCTCTCGGTCGATCCTACTTCCCTTTTTAACTTCTCAGTCATATCGTCTTTTTCTTTCAGCTCCCGTCTCTTGAGCTTTTTTTCCTCTGCTAACTCCTCCATTTGCTCTTTAAATTCCTTCTCGTCTTTTGCTGTCTGCAATTGTGTTTCCTCCATCTCTTTTCTTATACTCTCAAATTTCGCTGTCAGCTCCTCCAATGTCTGCTCTGAATTATCGTCTATAGAGTCAGTCACAGATTGTTCCACACTAGTTGTAGATAGTGCATGTTTCCTCGTCAGAGTATTGCGCCGGCCGACAGTAGAGTTCAGGTTAGTATCGCGGGGTGGTAGTCTTGAGGGATCGGGAATTAAGGCTGTTTCGATACCAGCGGCTGGACCGCGGGATGTCCCGTCTTCGTCAGGGTGTTCATTGGGTGCGGCGGTTTGCTGCTCATCGGGCTCGAAACTAGAAGGAAGACGCCCATCTCCGAGCTGGGGGCGACCATCTTTTCCATATGTTCGTAAACGGATGACTCGACTGCCAGACTGAAAGTTGTTACATCCAACGGCAATGACCCGTATGTTGTAGAAGTGGTCTGGCTTCAAGCCAGTGACAGTGATTGCTGTCTCCTGGTTCCCAGACTCGCCGACTGGATGCGACAGACGTTAGCCATTATTCCATCGCCTCAGCTGCGGCGGGTCGTGGTACTCACCATTGACACCATTTACCTGGATGGTGTACTTTGCGACGGGTCGCGTGGGCAATGGACGCGTCCAGTTCAGTGTCGCGGCGTCGGCGCGTATCCCTGCGAGTGATACATCAGGCGGATCGGGAACTTCTATGCCCAAGACACCAATGAGTTCATTCACGGATTTCCTAAGTGTCTGGATGGCCCGGTAGGCTAGCCTGCGAAGAAGGTAAGCCGTCCGTATCAATCAGAAAAAACATCCGAGACATGCGATAGCATTGCTTCGAGTATTGCGGGCTGTGACACATAACACATACCATGAAAAGGCGACACCGGTCAGCAACATATTTCCATTGTACAGCACCAGCGCTTCAAGGCGTGCGAAGGTGGCACTGTTTATGCAGAGCTGGTAAATGTGAGTACACGTGGTCTGGGCGGTCTCGGGGGCGATGGCCCAGCAGAAGAGGACGCAGCCGACGACGACGATCAGATTCAGATGAGTCGTCTTGGGTTCAATGAGCCACCAGGCAAGAATGGCGCAGATGAGAAGAAACGTGGGAACAGCCGTCCATGGGGCCCATAACATATCGTCGTGGCCGAGTCGGTAGAGGTCGGGGTGTCGGGAATCGGGAGTCGGGAGGCGGTATACTTGTACAGGGGGGGGNCTCCTGTGGATAAAGATGGAAGGGCGTGTTGACAAAGAGAAGGATATTATATGGCTACATGTGCACGATAAATGCAATAGTTAGGCTAGGTGAAGACACAACCGGTCCAAAATGGCTAAATTTCTTTCCTAACCCCTTCGGACTCTGAGACCCTCTTCTGTTTTNCAGAGAAGAGGGAAAATTTTTGTGGACAAGACGTAGAGGGAAGTAGACAGGTGAGAAGAGGGAGGAGATTTGCCTGCCCGCCCTGCCTAGCCAAAAGTGAAGAGCCTGGCTTAGTCCCTAAAAGGGTACCTACATCATGTAGACTGCCTTTCTGCCCCAGGGGTCCCATTTTTTGACACCGGGCTTAATTAAGGCACGCCTATGCATAGGCAGGTGTTACTATCAAAGGGTNGGGAAAAAAACAAGAAAAGACAATCGTTTCATTTATGTGAATTGTAGTATCGGAATTGTTACAGAAGTATCATTGTTAATTTTTCCCTGTTGTATGGTTTACTCTACGTGGAGCTACAATTGTCGGTTTTTCACAGTTTGCAGATATTAGAACCACCTAAAGAACGTAGCGTTCTGCTAACAACAAGACGCAAGACTTAAAATAGGTAAAGAGTACCTAGGAGATGCTGCGACGTACCACATACTTGCACCTATGCACATTTCGGGCAACCCCACTGACAAAATCTGCATGGGCAACCAAGCCTTTGTGATTCTGCACCTAGCTAACAGGGCTAGATAGCCCCATATCCCCGCCCCCGCTTGATCTTGTTTAGGCACGCATTTACAGTATGTACAGAATATGTAGGACATGTCATCCAAATAAAGAATACCTATTAATTTACATGGACACTAGGTACTTAGACTAGAGGGTAGTCTCAAGAACATCCCTTCAGAATACCTTATCTTAGGGAATACACAATTACTACTAAGAGTAATATTTGGCTTCGCTTATTGAGGCCATGCAAGGCTATTCTCGAGAAAACTAAATATATGGTTCTCGAGATTAAGAGATCTACTGTACGAGTTAGCCAAGCAATCTACGTTCCTCGCTACTGCAACAATGTAGCATTCAGGCAAGATTTTGCGCGGCATAGTGTATTACCCCAAGGTGGTAGCATTGCTCCGTAACTGATACTTATCTTGGAAGACAAGGGTGCCTGTGAAATCGAATTCGACAATAGCGCTACTTGTAGTTACTGATCATGCTTTGGTGTAAACTTGCCCATCCCTGCATATTGAAGGTAATGCCTAACCAGCCATTAAGTACTCACATGTATCTATTAACACATAAGTGCTGATTATCTCCTTCCCTGGGCTCTGCCCACTGTTCATATCCTGAAGTGCCGTTTCGGCCAGGCGACTTATAAGGATTCTCGGATATTAGTTTCATTGGATGTTTAAGTGTACGGGCAACCCTATTATTCCACTATTTATTTACATATGTTAGGTACCTAACTCAAGTCAGCAGGCTTATAGATAGGTTCTGTATAAATTCTTCAAGGCGGGGGATATGGGGTTTATGGGCGCACTAGCCTAGCCAGGTTAGCGTTTCACTACCTAGCAATGGCAATGAGGTACCGAATGACATACATACACATAGTACAGTTGGTAGGCAGATGTGGTGAAAGCCATCTACAATTATAACCCGATTCTAGCACTCTATATTTATCAACTCGAAACCTCGCCAGAATACCAGGCATTTATATCATCTATTGCACAGATCGCTTCACTTTAAGCATGGACTCTTTGCCACCGGAATTGCTGGCAAAAGTGGCATCCTTTCTATCTTGCACAGCGGATCTTATATCTATGCGCTTAGTGAACAAACAATATGCAGCCATAGCATTCCGACCACTCTTTGAAGTGCTGAGATTCTCCGGCCGGCGACAAGACCAAGTCCCGCCATGGAACTTTGGACCTACGCCAGAGCGTGAGCTCCCTGCCGGACGGCACGGTCGGACTCGGACTGTCGAATTCGGAAAGCTAGTAGAAGTAGTCGATGAGATCTTAGACAAGTCAATAGCACGATACACGAGGACCTTCGTCTTTGACCCCGCGTACTATCGTGAGGGGTTCTGGCGAGACTACCTTATGCAACTTGAGAATTTAATGCACGAGCCGGTAGATGAGGTCGAGTTTGAATCAGATGATGGTTCGGGCGAAGAAGGCTGGACCGCCGCGATCGAGCGCACCCTTGAGCGCCGGCGGACTCGGCCGGAGAGAGAGCGCGACACGATCAACGCTGCTCAGGCTCTCTGGGATGAGAAGATCGCGGAGCAAAAGCAGAACGAAGAAGCTGTTGTTGCCGCACTAGCTAGGCTCTTTCGGGCCATGCCGTCCCTCGCGGAAATTGAGATTAAGCCTTGGGTTTTCGACGGCTGTCTCCTTTTTCCTAGCTTAGAATCTTGCATGTATGAACGGACCCCCCTCCCCCTATGTCTAATGACTACGAATTCAGTTAACACTTATTCAGTTCTTATGCAGTCGATATTCCACGTCGGGGCTCCTTCCCGTCTACTTTCTTTGTCCAGATATTAGCCCGGGCGCTCTACGCGGCTGAGNCGACGAATAAAAAATCTGCGCGTGTCCGAGTTCTTTGTTGATCAACTTCGTGATACTCCTACTATCCGACATTTGTTCACAGGCCTCCAAACTATCAGGTTAGATATGTTACATGTTGAATTTCTGGCTGATGAAGCTCGGAGATCCCAACTCCTTGTCGCACTTTTCAAATGTGCGCAGCCGACTCTCCGAGATCTATCGATCGTGGCGGGTGGGAAATGGCCGAACCTCCCTGCTCGGGGCGGACATTCTCTCTTGAAAATGTTGGCCGACGAGGACCATGGTGTCGACGAGACACCACTAATATTCCCTCAGCTTGAATTCGTCCGGTTAGGGGGCCTTATTCTCAGCACCCCTCCACTATTGCAATTCCTTCGTGCTCAACCGAACCTTAGGCAGCTGGAATTTAGTCATATTTATCTTTCAACTGTCGGCTCTGGATGGCCTAGCCTAGCAGAAGCGCTCCCCGCGAGCGTTGAGAGCTGGGATGTGTGTGGACAATTAGGCCATGAGCCTGACGATGCGGTGGATGGTCCCACAGCTTACAACTGGATGACAAGCTGGAAGCCACATGAACTACCACCTTCGTCCGGTTGGGGTGCGAGACCACACAAACTTGGGACGCGTTTCGTGCGAGTGAGCTGATGTATAACACCCAGTTCATTGACTTTACACCCTATTTGCCCCGCACCAGTCCCTGATTTTCGAAGTGCCTGCCAATAGATGATGATTCATACCTGGTGAGAATAGATACCCCTGTAATACATCTTTTAAGATATGATACTACACATATTTTCTCATAACAACCCAGTATACTACGTATAATGCACATGTAGACTTGATAGCCTTTTCAACCTCACTCTATAGGTGTCGGTACTTCTGGCTTGTCATATTGAGGAGCGGACAACGCAGCTTCAACCCGGTAAGCTTGAATCAAACAAAAAAAANGAACCTGAAATGAAAGGTTTCTCAGCACTACTGTTTCCTGGGAAAGAACAGAAGATGAAACCAAATGGCTCGATCTCTTTATATGCCTTGCCCACATGTCAGTATTATAAAGTTCCGTGATCTGCATTGAGTGTGCAGCCTGGAGATTCTAGCTCGCCAAACTCGACCTGATTACACTACCACTTACTACCACTCACCACTACCAACTACGGGAAGCCTGCACAAGAAAATGCATACTCAATCGAACAATCAACCGCCCGCGATGAGTAGAATCATCCTGGATAGCCTGGTTGATTCATTCATTATTACGCTCCTTTGGACCACCGTATTCCCAGTATATATACTCGCATCATGTGGCTCCCTGATCACGTCAGTCTGGTACTTTGTTATTTACATCACCCTCCTCATTGACAGCGGTCCCCGTCTATATTTCTGGGCCAGCAAGCGCCGTTGGGATTTGGGGACTATGCTGTGTTTTCTCTTGTCAGCGGCTGCCCTATGGGTTCAAACACTTCGCCTAGCCTTTTTCGTGTCCAACAGCCGCCCCGCCAACAGCGCCTCACTCAAGGCCGCCTTCGTCTTGACGTCTCTATCAATGATTGTTCATAGATATTCGGGAGGAAGACGAGTCCTTCAGTTTTGAGGAGAGTCGATATTGGTACAGATTGACAGGTCTAATTGGAACTTGGAACCCTGTGTGGTTTTTAGTCGTCGCTTTTTTGTAAATAAGCATGAGATAGTTAAATACCTCCTATTCAAAAGTCCTTAATTTTTATTGACAGCATGGTGATGATAAATGAAGAGATTCTACATTGGATGTAGTAGAAAACAGACAATCCCCTGCTTCTTTTCGTTACCAGCCCTGAAGGTCAAGGCACAGGCTTAATTTTTCTGATTTCTACGTTAGATTTCCTATGGCCTCGTACTTGAGTTAGAAAATCCCCCGCTCTATAAGTATCCTAGGTCTCTAGCTATAGGCTTAAGGAAGAGAAAAGTTCTTGAAAAGCTTAGCGTTAGCCCGCGACGATCATAGTGACTATCTGGACTCGCGCGTTCTACGTAGGATCTCCTTATGACAAGACCCGCGTATGACATAATAGCCGTTGCTTATTATAGCCAACAGTTATGAAGATTACGGCCGCCTTATTAAAAACACTACCCACGAACAATCTAAAGCATGATTCATTATAGCATTGATAGGGTTGCTGAGGAATTAAATGAGGCGTCCTCCGGATACCAAAAAACAGCAAACATTACCAAAAAAAAGAAGAGAAAAGAAAATCTAGGCTTACGCCCCGATCTGTGGGGTAGTAAGCAGGCAGCACCGGGGATTTCCTCTTTCATGTAGGCAACTGAAGTAACGTTTAGCATCCTTTTCCTTTTTACGTCTCAGAAGAAGAACACGCTTATTACATACGTCAACATGGATGTCTATCGATCTAAACGCTTACGGTATATACCGATCGGAGACATAAAACATGAGGAGTTTCTCTGCTCCCTAATGCAAGATCCGTGAGTTTACGCCCTCCCCTCCACTCTTCTCTACACACACCTTCTCTCTCTCTCCATGTCTCATCGCGCATGATGCGGCATCTAATCCGGACTATCTAGAGGAGCGGTGAACTTCGACAGCGCGCTACCCGTAGGCTTCACCACGACCCAAGTCGAGCCCCTAACCAAAGCCATGGCCACGCGCAAGCTGCTCTGTATGTACATCTGCCTGCCCGACTGGCCGCGGGACCCGCGGCCGGT
>JAPESX010001353.1:0-10053 GCA_029590615.1 Nemania bipapillata | reverse complement strand
CACAAAGGTCGCGTTGGTTGAGGATCGGTGATACGAGAAGAGCGTGAAGATGGCCCAGGCGCCTGCGAGCACAGACACAATGAAGAGGACGAGGATGTAATTTGGCGTGAGCGCGTTGGCATTGTTGTAGCCATTCACGAAGTAGGCTAGGAGACCTATCGTGGGGATCTATGGCGGGTTTGGTCAGTCAGTTTAAGAGACGGCGAGAGTGGAGAGGAGGGGCACGATTGCTAGTTGAGGGATAGGTGCTGGGTACTCCTCCTGCGAGTAAGGCGGGAGGGAAGAGCTAGGGAGATAACGGGGAGAGAGACATGTGGCTTACCAGAGTAATGATCTGGAGAAATCGCCAGAATGCGAAGAATATGGCGAACAACATCTCAGCGACGGAGGCGCAATGCGATACGATGCGATGTGGAGATGGAATGAATGGAATGTTGCGGTCCACTTGTCTGAGGTGTTGAGCTGATGTCTTGGTGCGGGAAAAGAAGGCGGGGTGATTTATTATCAGTCTGCGGTGTGAGGTGAGAAAGAAAATGCTACTTTAGTATTCTGTATCACCCTGGAGAACGCTGACTGGTGCCGAGTGGTAGACGATGATGTATGCGGCGGCGCACTCCGGATGCTGGGAAAGTCGAATGCTGACCACTGGCCACTGAGGGCGTTACCGAGGATTGCAACGGCTGTGAGAGATCTCTGCTCGTGTCTTGGTAGACAACTCCTATAACCTATAACAATAGATGTAGGTATGGGTTAGGTATGGAATGGTTTATGCTGGGTAAATCATTTGCCTGAGACCGGTGTGGAAGAGAAAGAGAGGTGTGAAAAAAGACGAGGACGAGTCTAATTTCTAGAAACTAATCAAGGTCTCGGTGGCAGGCGACAGAATATAAGAAGGCTGGGAATAGTTACAAGAGGAGACAATATCTCAACTAAACAGGGCTGCAGTAGTGCTAGGGAGAACAGGGGTGTTACCTAGCGTGTGCAGTGCTGGGGACTACCCACCTACATACCTACCTAAGGCATATACATACGATACGATAGCTATCCCAGAAGTACAATGACGTTTGTCTTGTCATCAGTAATGGCTAGTGGGCAGGTTCCCTGAAAACTGGCGGGGCTGGGATACAGAAAATGGGTACGTTGAAACGCGCTTACTAGGATAAGAAGAGTGCCGTATAATGTGAGTGGCTGGTCACTATGTAACGACGCGATAGTTACCATGGTTTCGGAACACCCGCATCTAGTAGTAATTTACCAAGTCCGATCGATGCCGTGGACCTATCCAAAGCCAATAAGTTTGCTCTTTTAAAAAAAAAATTATTATGATTGTGGGATTGATTGTATGATTGTCTAGGTCTGTTGGTAAGTTAAGTGGTCTTTAGCTCTAATACAGATCAAACATTGATGTTCTAGATCACAGATCTTTCATCAAATGGCTAGAAAAACAATAGCACACCTAAACTAAGCCCTACAGTAGTTTAGATTCTATTAACGTATGCTATATGCAGCTAATCAATGCTTCAAACTAGTCAAACATGAAACTAATATTTTACAACAAAGGAACTATATGCATAAACAATATTGTTGTAACACAACAGAATAATGATGCGTTTCCCATTTGAGCAGACATTTATATACCAGCCAGGGATCGTGCACTCTGACCATGGGAAAAGCAGGACCAAGGCAACCGCCCGACTTATGCAACCACGTTGGTCAACACTGCGCTCAATACGTAAGATAGGTACTCGATACTCAATAATATAACGGCAAAATGACGCGCGGCAAAGATCCGAGTGTTCCAAACCTTGGGGAATTCTGGTCCGTCTTTATCTCGGAAATCCCAAGAATTCCATCAGTTGATGAGCTTATCTGTCGAATTGTCGCTATCAACTATCCTCGGGGCATTGTGACGGATATCAATGGCGCTAATATTTCCCCCCCGATGGATGCGGGTATCACAGCTAAACAAATTCTGCTAACTATTCGGACGGCACTAGATCTTGAACACGCTTTCTGGACAAGGCAGTTCCGAGAAAAGCACATGTATACGCCATACGCTTGGGCGTTGAGGCTAAGCAGCAACACGGCAATTAAAGAGGCTGAATCCCAGGTCGTTGATGCCCTTGGATGGGTTGGGAATATTCAAGGCCTTGATGCTCTATTTTGGCAGGCATTTCGCAGAACCGAGAATGCATGTAGAGAGGATGGTCGTATAATTACGTGGGCGCCATTTGCTTGAAAGTTAACCTGCTCCCGCATATGAATAGTAGTCCTTCCCACCTCATACACTAATGATAGTTATTTGGGGATAGTTATAGTCAATATTAATAGAGTCAATCTATCATAATAGGCCGAGGCGAGGCGGTTGTCTACTTCAGCATATCTAATGGCAAATGTATCCTTGTATTACATGCAAAAAAAANCTGGATATGTTCCATCGGTTTCCTCACCTCACCGAGAATCGTCGATAAAACGAGATCCATTAATCCTATTCCAGATGCTACCTTCTAAGTGCTGTCCCTGTTGCCGGAGCTGTTCCAATTGAGGCAAACCTGAAAATACGAAAGCTTCGGCTCGAGCTATAACCATCTCTTCTTCGTCAATACCCTACTCTGTCCCCCTTTTCCCGAACTCTCTAGGCTTATTGATCCATCCCTTAGCTGTGCAGTTCATAACCTCCATATTGCAAGAATTTTAATTTTCGTAAGATAGGCACTGACTGGGTAAACTCATAGGGAAATAGGATACATCACAAGATATAGATGAAGAACAAGTATGAGTTAGGCACAGGTCACGAAGCTTAAACTTTGGATGGTCAATCTATGGTGTCAAGGACACTAACACAGCTACTATATATCGTGTCTGCCTCAATTTACCATAGGCTTGCCAAAACCTTCTCCCTTAAATGCGGTCTTTTGTATGGTTCATGTTTACGGTGTTATTATAACCCCATTGGCTTTATAGAGTGTAATAGCTTTGCCATAAGGCGCGTTCCAATATTTGTTACCTTTAAAGTTAACATCTATCATAGCCGGTCAAGGAGCATATTATTTAAGAGTATATATAATGTGATGAGAAAAACAATGCCATTATGAACCCACGCCCATGATTTACGGTATATGGTAATCTAGTTTTATATCTGTACAGCGAGGACACTAACAACATTTAACTGCATAGGTTGTGGGTATAAGAGCTTTCACTCTTGGATCCTAAAACCTCCGGTCATAAATTTAAAGCTAGAAGCCACCATATTAACTCGTCAATATTCGGGTTATCATTGATAGATGTAGGCTAACATGTCTTCTGCGTGTAATGTACTCGGGATTTGGCGAGCTAAAAACTGACTATGGCCCACTGTCTTTTATGTCTAACCTCTTGATGTTTACTAGCAGGTTTTTTCGTTTTGGTTTTTTCCTTACATGCTCCCAGGCAAAAGCATTCATATTATTACTTTCACTTTGGTTATGGTACATCACTATGACTGCCACCATTTATAGCAATAGCTGTCTTGGGACTGTCACTCTAGACGTCACGAAACCGAGTTCATACCGCGAGATCCATATACCTAAACAGGCAAAAAANTCTGGTCTGTTAATCATGACATTTAGCATTTAGCCCGCACAAGCGAGTAATAAACGACTAGCTTAGATTTAACCCGGGATAGGAGTGGCGAATTCCTTTACACGATATGAACAGTGACATGTATAGCCATCTGCTTAGGTATTTTCCGGCCTGTAGATACTTGAAACGGCTTGTATGTCTCCAGATATCCCCCAATACCACAAGTACTCCATCCCTACCCACCTACTAGAGATATATCGTTATATGATGTAATTAGGCGAATTATGAGGGACGATGTCGAGAGCGAAAGCGTCCACCATGGATGCTTTTCTTTAGAGGTAAAATGAGATAATATGCACATTTGCTATAAGTAGCACCGCCAGAGATGACAATGACCAAGGGTTTAATCCCGTTAAGCGACCCCGTTCTAATGTTCCTAGGTGACATGATGTTATAGCTGGCATCATGGTAGGATTAATAAAAATAGTCTGAGGGAAAAAAAGAAATAGTCTCTGTGCTAGTTTTGTATTAACTGTGCAAACATGAAAAAAAGGGGGAGGTCATGCCTTAAGGTTATTATCAATGCCGGATCTAACTCAGGAAGCCAAGGGGAAAGTGAACAGATCGGTTAAATAATTTCTAGTTTCTACATTGATTTATGTTAGTGACTACCTCTAGAGACTACTAGCATGCAAAGCATAGATTCTATATATACAAGACCAATATATCCCATATAGGAGGCCTGTGTTTTGCTTAGTTCTAGTGTAGTTTATTTAAGCCTTCAACATAGCCGTTTAGTAAATGATTGTTGCAAGGTGCTCCGTTCAAATCTCTACCTCTCCTCCCATAGGAATGGATGCTTAAGGAGGTTAGAAACAACATTATGGACGGGATTTCCCTTGAAAGTAATAGATGTGCACGTAAATAGACAGTTGTCAATGAAGATATCTGATAGACCACCGCTCTTCGGAAGGCCCTGTAATCGGCTGGTCTAGGAAGCAAGCCTCTGCCAACTCTCCTGACTTCATTACTGCAGGTAGATGCATGGCCCCGAGGGATAACGATCGGTCTTGTGGACATTGTAGTACCAGTTAATGCATGATGAGATCCGAGGGCAGTTGGTTATCGCATAATTTGATAGGTGAAATAAGTACCTATTTGGCCTTCTCTATCACAACCTGGACTGAAAGATGCTAGATCATGCCTGACACTAGAATTATGATAATAAATTAACTAGGATATAGCACACACGCATAGAAAATGAAGAACAAGAGCAAAGCCAAGTAACACATAGCTTGACTACGTCATGATTTGTTACCGATTCAAAAGGTGTGGTGTGCCGTGGGTATCATTGTAATCGGAGCTGTGAATTTCCTATTATATGTGAAAGATGTCCTATCAAAGATACAATACAGTACAGTACAACGGTAGGTGACATAAGCTTCGTGAAGGCAGAAGGTAGCTCCGGGAAATGTGTATAAATATCAATTAAGAAACCACCTAAGATTAGTGTAATACCTCCCTAGTACAGTAAACATGCGCAGTCCAAACGCTACGGCAGCGTCCACACCTCAGAGAGATCTCAGAGAAGGAGTGAGCAAGGAGCAAGCACTCGATAGGAGGCCGAACCTTCGGTGCATAGTAGGTGTTGTAGCCATGTCAGCAGGGCGCGATGACTAGGTATTGGTAATTTACAGATATTCGTGCTTGTAAACTGCCTGGTGTCTGTGCCAACTTGACATGCGGACTGCACGGGTAAGCAGAGGAGGTGTAGACATGGGCTAGCTTCGATTCTATCGGGCTGTATATGTATGTACGCGTAGATATGCTTGTGCGGCAACACGCTAGAAAATATAGCGTTGGGATTTGAAGGCTAGTCTCCACTCTGTTTTGTTATAGGATCGACTTATCGTGATATAGAAGAAGAGCTTTTAAGTACGCATATAATTATCCCTAAACTGCTTGGCAGTCTAAAGGGATCAGGGATAGACCATGCAGCCTATAGGCTATAGGCTAGCCTAGTGAGCTACACTTGTAAGTTGCTGGACAACGGACAGCCTTACTGCTCACCTCAGCCCCCCNAGACCCTAACAAGTAGAGAGCACTGACCCATATGTATGCAGAAATTATATCTCCTGTACATACTATGTATATATTGGACATAGTATAGCGATACTTAGTACCTATCTTCGGAGGAGACTCTTCTGCACCCTTCATCTTCAAAACTACAACAGTAGCATGTCTACCATAGGACGATCCAACTGCAGGCAAGTACATGAGTGCGGCATGTCACGATTTGGATAGGATAATCCAGTGGCCTAGGTGCAAGAGAAATGAAGGATGAGTCCACTGCCATAATACGAGTACTACTTGCACTGGTTGATTTATGGGATGCGATTTGACTGATAATACATACATTGTATTCCTTTAGTAAGAACTACCGTACTTATGTGGTAAGTACATGTACTGACTGTATGTAGGTAGATAGGATCCCGGTTCGCTCTCCATACACAAGTACATCCGTTTATCGTGTGGCACCTCCATTCTCTGCATTCCCCATTTTCTATGCCGATGGTGGGGTCTCATTCTGCGCGCCCTGATGTCTGGTACCATTCATCATTCCTTCGCTCTTTGCCGTGCTTTGCGCACCCTGGTAAGTAGGGCGTAGGACACAGGACGCAGGACGGGGACGGGGAACGGGGAACGGGGACGATGGCACGCGAGCAGTGACGCGTCGGATGGTGGTAGTACTCTGTCTCTCGTCACATTGTACACACCGACCTCAGCAGGCATAATACATGTAAGTGAACAACAATGCACGCGCAGTTGGGCTGAAGTTCCGCCATGCTACCGTACAGTAAACTCGATAGACTGAGTTGGGAATTGGGAGTTGGCTATTTTACATACAAGTACAAGTGCGTGGTGCGTGTGTGTGTGTGCGCGTGTGCATTAGGTAGATAGATATACATAAATACAAGTATGTACCGACTGTACTTGTCCTGTAGAGTGGTCTAGAGCTCTGGACATGTTTTTCTTCATATGCTAGCCTGTCTGGGGCTCACTGCCGCTCACTAGACTTAATATTACCTAGGTGCTGTCATGGATACCCGGTTAAGGCTTGACCGTTTCGGCCAATTTATTTTTCTTCCATGCGACACTAGACGAAGCGAGAATAGCTCATTTTCAGCGGAGTTGATATCCGGATGTCTTGCAGACAAGAAACTGGACATTTGGCGAATACCTTCCTGTCCCTCTTCAGGGGTTTGTTGGCTGGGGTGAGATTCAAGAATAAATGGCGTCTTATTCGTTGTACATAGCTACCTACCTATAAACGTGTTGGGTACGTGTAGGTGTGTGGAATTCTAAGTCACAAAAAAACAATAACTCAGGCGTTATAGGTGCTATTCGCTTCAGCACGGTTGAGCATCTATCACAGGCTATGAAACGAGCCGACTAACATGGCATATGTATGATGTATCACAACCTGTACTCATGTACTATAGTCAAACAAGCTATTGTTTCCCTTGTCGGCGCGTTTTTTTTCTGAGACGTGCCGTTGCGCGACGGCCCTCTCTAATCAACGAGTACTCTATTTGAGGTCTTACCAACACATACAATGCATACCAGTATGGCACAATCGGTTTCGGTGGAATAGAACACCAGTGGCGCGCGCAAGTCCCACCGGGAAGTTCGGAGAGATCCGTCCATCCATGCAGTTCTGCCGGATAATTTATGGTGGTGAGATCGGCTTGCTCAGGGCAGGGGAGTGGGTGCTCAGCTGGCTTGGCGATAATACCGGTACCCTTCTCATAACAGGTGCTCATATCTATACAGTACCTACCCATTGAACATATAGTTTGGGGAAATATCGTACGGACAAGACGATTTGGGGGATCCTATATATAGCCATTTGCAGTCTACTGACTGGTTAGACTACATACAATGACATACATGTGGCGTATGTACTTATCTAAATAGGTATTTATCGAACCGTTAAATGTCATTGTGGTAAATCGATCTTCACGAAGGAGTGATCACCAACAGTTGCCACCTAGGTCCTCTATGTAAGCAGCATTTGTAAAGATATAGATATATATATGTAAATATACAGGATATAGTACAATACAGTTGGGAGGGAGCAAGGCGGTGCGGAGAAGTGACCCCAGCTAGGAATGGAGGAAATGCAGTAATCTATCTGTACCTACTTCTAGTACATACTACAGTAAATAGATAGATTATGTACCTACTGACTTACAGTACATACTTCACGAGCAACCCCGAGAACCCCTCATTCCAGGATCAGCAGTCAACGGGTATAATAAACGCGTTTATTATCAGGGTCGTGCTTCTCCATGATGTACTTATGGTATATACAAACAGATAATACAGTAAGTTACACCAAGGAAATGTTTCTTATCTGATACGAACTCAATTGGTAGTGCTGCTATCATCATGTAGGTAGGTATATGTACTACTGTAAAGCAGCGAGACAAGGTGTGATGATACATATATGTAGGCTATTTACTTACATTGTTTACGCGGAATAACACATAATAGGTTTTGGCTACCTCTCTATTTCGAACGACTCATCGCTGACCGAGTAGGTTGAGGCATGACCTGATTCATTTCAACGCAGTCCGATCCAAGAGGGCGCAGGAGGGCGCATGAGGGGGGGAGCTGAGGAGGAAGAGAAAACATGAGGAGAAAAGAGAAACAAGCATTGCAGCTGGAGAGTAATATGTAAATAATGGTGTGTGAGGAGGACTTGGTTTAGGTAGGTAGGTAGTGGGTCGCCCCGTTTCTCCGTTTCTCGACCGTCTCGACGATGGCTACGACCGGGTCTGCCTATCGCAGACCGGGCGGAATATACAGGACAGGACAGGTATACGAATAGGAGACCAGGGGAGAGGGAGGGGGCTTCCAGCTCTCTGGGAAAACAGGGGTCTCACACCAATTAATGCGAGTGGAGTGACATTAAACTAGCGTGAATGTTGGTCTCATAGAATGTCAGACTTGCTCGACCGAGTCGGCCAATAAATCTACAAGTACATACGCAAATACTGTATATACGTAATTACCTACATAGAGGCAGATACCCAAGGTAGTACATAGTAAGTATGCGCGCGTACTGTATCATCTGTACATGTAAGTGAGGGCATCGCCATGAGCATCGCTATGAACCAGTTCCGTAGGGTAGGCACCTGGGCAGGCAATACATATATGCATGAGAGTCCAGGGCCGCATCAACCATGGATAAATCTTTTTCTCTTGACGATTTTTCCTCTCAGCATCACCGCCACCGATTGCAACAGTACATACATACTAAGTAGCAATATCAGAGTCACCAGCAGCGCCTCTTGAGGGGGCGTGTTGCATTAATCACTCAGCTTACCTCGCAGTGGCCAATCTCCTTAGACGTACATACAGGAGCCAACATGATTCCAGAAGTTGTGCCAAGATGCTCACTCCTCACTATTGTGACCGTTACATGCAGTCGGTATCGGGCGAGGCTCGAGTGGCTCGAGAGATGGGAACCCCCCTGTATTTATGTACTTCAATATTGTGCAGTGTTTTTATATGTAGTCTACCTACCTAGGTAGTGTGTGGTGCTGTGCGGAACACAAGTACAAGCATGTATGTATGGTGTGCGTAAGGCAACCCCCCGGTCGCCTCTTTGGGTCATTTTGCGCCATGCTCGTCCTGAACAGGCATCTCGTAGGACCTGATAGTACAGATGGACCCGTTAAAGTACTTACGGTAGTCTGCTGTACCGTAGTATGTAGGTATGTCTGGGTCCAAATGTCAGACAGAGTCGATGAATAATAAATGTATGTACAGAATACTACTAGCTTATTATGTATATCGGGGAGAGCTAACTAACTAGGGAGATAGCGCATAACGCATAATGCACAACCACAGAACATACATGTACACTAGTCTGCCTACCTGCACTAGATAGATAGACTACCTACTTGTATGATGGGGTTCTGCTGTGATCTTTGCGGCTATCGGAACCGATCGTATCGCAACAGTGATGATCCGTAGTGTTGCTCGTAATATACCTACTACAGTATGTAGGCGGTCCGGGATTCTGGGAATAGTAACCCAATGGGGATGGATGTCATGCCAGCCATGCCAGCCATACTGCACTAGGTAGCCACGCCATGATACGAAACGGACCTGTCGTGCTCACGGTTGGAATGTCCACCTACCTGGACTACATACTGTCAAATACATACATGTGCATGTAACTACTACCTGACTTATATGCACTATCTCTTTCCTTGTACCTACCTACCGATGTACCTACCTACCTAGATTGTACAGCACATTATGTACCTACCTACCTACATAGTGTTGCTCTATCTACCTTAGGTAGGTATCCATCCACCTGCTATCTTGTCATCCATCCATCTATTTACTTGTATGAGGTATCTCTCTCCCAGGTGGTCGACGCCGACAAGACTTTGTGTCGCCCAATTCCTGATTCCT
>JAPESX010001352.1:0-10062 GCA_029590615.1 Nemania bipapillata | reverse complement strand
AGGGCCCGGTCGTATCGCCTCGCCCCTGACCTCGCCTACGAACGAACGGCCTCCGCGACGATTTTGGCTTGCCCTCAACAGAGAAATCGATCTTTTTCACTGGATCCTCTGCCATGGGAAGCCCGACGAGGCCGAATCGCTCCCAGTCTTCCTTGGGCGTCGTCCATGGTTGAAATAAATTCTCAAGCTTTTCAATCTTTCGGATCTCAGGTAACCAACATCGAACGTAGTCCCCGTTTTTATCGTAGTCAAACGCTTGTTTAACCGGATTGAATATACGGGCTTCGCCACGGGGATCGTTGCCTACCCCCGCCACGTATTGCCAGTTGGACCAATTCGAGTTGACGTCGTAGTCGATCAGCATGAATTCATACCACTCTGCACCGTAGCGCCAGTCGATATTGAGATGCTTGGCGAGAAAACTGCCAACATTCTGCCTGGCCCGGTTAGATGTGTATCCTGTGTGTATCAACTCTCGTGACGACGCATCGATGAGGCTTTGCCCGGTCGTCCCTTCGAGGACGCGTTTCATTATGGTGGAAACTTCTCCGCTTGGCTGCGATGGACCGTTTGCATTATTGTCCTCTGCGCGCCACGTTTTCCACTTGTGAGAGTGATCGTTTCGAAATCCAGATCGATAAAAGAGCTTGACTCGGAATTTCCGAGCACATAGCCTCATATAATCACGCCAGAGTAATTCGAAGCGAATAGCTTTGGTGCCTTCATTTTCTCCCTGGCCATACCCATCTGTAGCTGCGTACCTCTCGTCTGTTCCATCCTCGAAACCTAAGAGCTCCTCATGTATTTGACGAGCGGTGAGACACCCTTGGGCGAGATAGCCCGATAGTTTAGTGCTGTAGTCTACGCCGAGTAACCCATTCCGTGAAGACTTGTACATGGAAGCATGACCTGACTTGACCAGATACGTCAATCGCTCTAAAGCGTAGTCTTCGCCGCCGCGAAAAGGATGGGCAGACTTGCCCTCATCCATGGGTGCAATTCTCGGCATGTCTCGCTCAATGGGACGAAGCAAGGCTGCCTCAAATTCCTCCAGGGACGATGGCATCTCGAAAGGATATGGCTGGCTTGGTATTTGAGATGCCTCGATAGGCTTGGGAAGCGATCCATCTGACGGTCGAGGTTTTGTTGGTCGCGGTCGTTCTCTCAACGGCTCATTCATCTTACGATACGTGGTAAACACGTCTGGTAGGTCCTGCGGACTCTCCAGTTTCACATCTTGACTATGAAAGGCACATGTCAGCTCGAGTGCCCCAACGCATTACGCGGTCAACCTACTCGTCGATGAAGTATTTTTCATCCGCCCATACTTGAAGATCGATGCCGAGAGCTGAGCAAGCGCTGGCCACGCTCTTTTCGTCTTGCTCCTCTTCATAACCCTCTTCGGCAATCATCCATACAGCGCTTACATTTGTTTTATGTTGTTTAAGCCCGCTAACCAGGTCTATCAATACCTCATCGGGCCTCCCGATACGCAGAGTGAGGTCATTCCCCAACCTGGCGAGGTTCTCTTTCAAATTCCAGAGTGACTGAGCAATAAACCGTGCCCGGTGCGGGCCGCACCTCCAGAAGCGAGCGATTTGACTTCTAGCTTCGGGGAAGGGAGACTTTTCGCCATCCCGGAGAAAACCAGACACCTCAATCTGACAGGGGGAGATAATATGCACAGGGAGGACATGTGTGAAGTTATGGCTAGCAGACGATGCGAGACGGTCAAGAATTGGGTTGTCTGTAACGCGCAGGTCGTGCCGTACGACGTATATCAAGACGTTGGTGTCCGACATGATGTCTAGGGAGTGCGCTGTTGACCAGGCCAGGAGGATGAAAACCAGTCCACAAAGCGAGAGTTCGATGGTGAGGAAGTAGCGGATATGGCGAGAAGCGCAAAAGCGAGGGACGTCGTAATAGTGTGATTGAGTGCTATCCTTTTAACGGCGACTAAAGATTGATATGCGCAACACGTATTCCGGAAAAATGTAACGAGGGAACGGCAGCTGGGCGAGTTGAGCGATACAGAATAGCGGATGTTGAGTGACCACAGTATGGCTTAACATTTAAACTCAAATTAAACGACTCGAACTAGAGAGCGCATTCAACAATGAGTGTAAGAGAGACGATTCTGGCTCCCCAGCAACCAAGAAACCAGCGATCTACACGCTTGTAGGGCGAAGGGCTGTAATTCTTGCGGTTTCAGCAGAGGTATAATCCAAGGACGACCAACGGCATAGCCGTCAGGAGCTAGTTGGTTTAGACCTCGGGTAGCTTGGCTATATGTAGCGTTAATCGATTTCGGCTTCTTGGAGCAATAGGACAGTATAGGTACCTAGGTTGAGACAGCGGGTGCAAAGTTGGGATTTCGCCCTAGACTGTTGCGGCTGCACTCATATATATACGTGTCTGTTGGGTCATAGGCGTAGAATTTGACGGGGTTGCGTGAAAGTTTCGCCAGAGTATAACTATATACATAGATGTATATAGAGATATATAAACGTCAATAGCCAGAGTCAATTCAAAGTCTTGCTAGTCCCAGAGAAACGGCAGTCGGACGACTGACGAAGCATGCGAAACAAAAATGGGATTGGTGAGCCACTCGTCTTGGAGAGTTGACGTCGACCTGATGTGGCCCTAGAAGGCAATCGCGGTATGCATGCGATGCGATGTAAGGCGAGGCCTGGATGATGCGTATCGATGCTTGTACGATAGATTGACGGGAGAAAGGAGGAAGAGAGGCGGGCAAAAAGTCGAAGGCGCTGATGAACGGCCAGAGCGCCTTTTTCTTTTCTTCTCCCTCGTCCTTCGCTCCCCCTTACGAGTGTTCGCCATGTTGGTAATCTGCTCACGGGTTGTAATAGCCATGTAAAAAAGCGTGTGTTGTATGGTTCTCCGATTTGCGATTTGGTGACAGGGACTGGAGATCGGAAACCAAGATCGGACAGGGGAGGAGGGGGGGGGGAATAGGTAGGGGGGTGACCAGTAGCGAGAATGGGTACAGTGCTGTATGTAGAAATTAAAAAAATAGGATTTCTGCTGAAAAGTTAACTCCGTTCTCCGTGACGTCGACCACATACGTACGTAGGCAGGTGGTATCATCAACTCAAACAATATCTTATCGAGTCTTAAAACCCATTTAGCCTACCTGGATACCTGCGTGCACTTGATCATCAAGTACGTGGGAAGACGGTTAGATAGTTCATCAACTGACTTACATGCGTATGTATGTTGCCGTGTTTAGCACTGTGGCTCTCATTGGTGGCACAAGCTCGTTTTAGACACTCTATCACGTGTAATTACCAAGTATCTACCAGCCGTACGAATCGACAAATGAGGAAGACATGGGAATTGCATATAGCAATGCTAGATTAAGCGTAGTTGATTCGGCTGCATTATGCAGGGTCTTTCTTTTTTTTTTTTTTTTTAGCGTAGACTGAGTCAAAATGTTACTGTACATTAGACTACCACCCATCTACACACGGGATGTAGGTAGTTGGCCCGAGCTACCCATTCTTAGACCATAATATCTAGGTAGATGCATCATATACTTATGGATTTTGTGCCAATTGAAGCCCCATTTGAGGCTGGTGGTATTAGATGAAGATGTCGTTAGCGAAGTTTACGAAAGCAAGTAGGTAAGAGACCCAACGGCATATATACCTAGATGGATATATTCTATGCCTATAGTAATCCAGCGCACTATATCATACTGTATGCACACACGGTATAAACATGTCACTCATGACCCTTTTTTTTCAGTTTTAGCTAACTATTCCGGCAGATATGGCGTAG
Source organism: Nemania bipapillata (assembly GCA_029590615.1). NCBI lineage: Eukaryota > Fungi > Ascomycota > Sordariomycetes > Xylariales > Xylariaceae > Nemania > Nemania bipapillata. The sequence continues at coordinate 6,261 of JAPESX010001352.1, read as the reverse complement.
ACTATACACTTGGCAAGATGGAGACTGGGGAGCACCTATCGAGGGGTGTATAATCCTTAAACACAGCGCGTCTAAGGCAGAAGATTCGATTTTGTCTATATTCGTATTGTACCCTCCTCTTCTCAGCTCAAAACGTCCGAATCCCATCTCAATGATTAGATGGGCGGCTCAGCGTATCCCCCCCCCNATTCTAACCTACAGGCATAGTGAATTGGAGGATATAGTAGGTATCCTGTTCGGGCTCGTAACATTATCAGCTTATGAATACCTACACTCACAGGCGCAGGATAGTTTACCTTTAGCCCAGAAGATCTACTCCAGTCTAGCGTTTAGTGTTTTTATGGCATGCTAGCCCCCGGGCCAACCGCCGCACGTGGATGTAATAATGGCCTGATTATATAGCCCCGCAGGAGAGATAGAAGACCCAAAGACTCATTTAGTTACGGTATTACCAGTACGCTTTACTATGTAGAGGTAGGTGGGCTAAGAAAACAACGAACTAGCTCGCATCCTACTGTACGTTTAGCCCTAATACAAAGATGGTAGGTTTAACTAAAAGAGCTTGGTATGTAGCAATAGATCGAAACAGACTGCCGAGAACAACCCGAGTCATATACCAAAAGCGCTTTCTTTTTTGTTTTCTTTTTTTTGGTCTTCCTTCTGTTGGTATATCAAGCAAGAAGTCCCTGTTGTCTTAGGTAGATAGTTGAGTAGCGCGGGGTACCTAAGTAAACAGCCTAAGGGAACATGGCCGCATGTCGTTGGAATGCATAGATAGGTAGGTAGGTCTGTGATATTGAGGAAATTCAAACAGAATATAGCCCCTCCACATGTAACTCAAAATCAGAGGTTGTCGGTTGAATATGCCGCAATGCAAATGCGATGACGCAATTCGGGTGTTGAGAGTGTTGATTCGCATAGACGTGTGATTCGGCATGGCCGTCAAGCTGCCTCCGGGAATGTTTAATATTGTGCTATGTTTGGATCAGTCACCTCAGGACAGCCTGTGTGGCTCGGCAGAATGTGGCTTGTACCAAATTTTGGCAGGCCCGTATTCTTTCTGTACTGGCCGAGCTGCAGAATACTGCTAACAGGATGCCTCCCATTGTCCAAAAGGGGTATAGACGGAAATAGCCGAGTAGACGTGTATCCACATAGCGTAAGTAACTACCTTTGGACGCTATTCCTCATAGGGAAAAGCAATTCGATTGGTTTGAGGACTCCCACTGGACAAGTCAGGTAACTGGGCAGACCGACTAGACCACTGGGTACCGCTCGGAACCCACTGGGAACCACTGGGACAGGTCCGGACCCAGCTGAAAGAGCGAGCCTACCCAGCGGCTAGTGGTAAGCGATGAACCCCAGCGCGACCGCGACCTCGCATCATCAGCATACAGTAGTCTACAGTACTGTGCAGTCGCATTGGATGGATCGGCTCTGCTGCCCGGCCTCCAGTATTTTTGCCTGGTCTTATTAGCTTATTAGGTCTTCCCCTTACTACCTACTACCAACAGCAGGACCCAGCCCCGATGAGGCTGAAGGACTTCCATCCGCCAAACTCCTCCAGTTCAACGTCACTTCATCCACCGCTCACTCACTCATCATCCGATCATGTGTGCCGCCGACGCTCTGCGTGCCCATAGTCGCTAGCTGCCGTGAGAGCCGTGGGTGCCGTCACTGTCACCGCGATCTACACCGTGATCTTCGCCGCCCTCGTCCCATCCTGGAGCCTGAGGCCGCCGACTGTCATTGTCGGGCTTGTCTCGAGCTAAGCGAAAGCACGAGGCGAGGAAAACGCCTCATTCACCCGTCGACAATTGAGTCGCTCAGTTACTCAGTCGCCCTCGCTCACGTGCTAGAGCGGCAGTCACACTCACTTCTTTACAGCACTGCAGGCCTGGCAACACTCAGCTGTCAAATAGGTACTTCAGTCTCACTCACCAACCTGATAGCTGTCCCATCCACCTGTCGCCTGTCGCCTGTCGTGTCTGTCTCATTCGGCCAACCAGGCAATCCAATCCGCACTAGGTCATTTCAGGGCAAAGGCATCAACCGACCTGCTAGCATAGCAGGTCGGCAACAAAAAAAGTCAACCTCGCTGGATTTATCAACCTAATCTATGATGCACACCACGCTCATCCCAAGGGCAGTCATCGCCCCGCGCAGCCATGCTCTGTCGCCTGGCGCTATTGCCGGCGCCGTTATTGGCAGCCTACTGGGAGGTAGCATTTTGCTAATAGTACTGGGCTTTCTATACTTCCGTTACAGACGAAAGACTAGGATAGCCCAGGCAGAGGAGGCATTGCCCGTCTCCCAGGCGCCTGATCTTGTTCACCGCGCCTCTTTGCCCTTGTCTACCTTTTCCGCGAACCAGACAGACGCCCGCCATCTTAGCCATGGTCCATCTCTCAAAGATGAACCACTCGATGTTGTCGAACCAGCTTTCTCTCCGGCTCCGAGCACGCAAAGGTCTCCAGTATCGCCTTATGAGGAGAACTGGATGATAAGCAATCAAGACTACATTCGCTCAGCTGTTACCTATGATACGCTACCTCATGAAGTCGACTTCACACTCCCACGCCAGCAGACATTCCCCATTGCAGCAGAGCAGACAATAACTGCGGCATTAGGTCCCTCGTTAACAGCGCCTGAGGCTGCCAACTCCAGTTATTATGACACGAGAATATCTATGGACTCGGAACCGGTGCAGTTCACACCCCCATCGGTGCAGATGAGCGAGATGTACAAGGCGCAAGTGAGAGAGGCTGAGGAACATCGGAGAAGTAGTTCTGTCCCTAAGCGAATCTGGAAAACCATCACACGGCAGTCAACGCGTAATTCTAAAGGGACGGTAGGAGACGGTGCGCAGTCCCCCTCACTACCGCAGCAGTCTGAGGAGCCAGCTATAGGATACTCTGTGCCGATAAAGCAAGAACAAGGTCAAGAACCGTCGGGGGACGCTCGTTGGCATGGTATCGGCCAGTTTGTTGCGGAGCCAGAGGAGATGGACGAGCAGGCACCGGGTTTAGGTAGACGAGCCAGTGAACAACAACCGCCATATGGAAGATACCCGCATCAGACACAAGACTCCCAGTATGGAGTTATCCACGGTCGCGTTGACTCCACGGTCCGAGAAACCACAGAGAGAGATCCTGCGCTTCCATCATCGGCTCTAACCACTGACTCCACTTACGGGTTACCTCTCGCAGCTCAGCCACAAAGCCCAACTCAACCACCACGGGAACGCCTTAAGAGCCCGGAGATCCCAGAACCCATGGACCTCGACGGCCTCCAACCAGATACAAATGGACACTCTCCCTTCAGGTCATCGCATTCCCCCCAACTGTCCCCGGATTCTTTCACAATAAACCCCATGGCTATCCTGCACCCCACCAACCCCGCCGAGCAAGCAGCCTATACTACCTACCAAATAAAACACTCAGCATCACCGCCTGCCATGCCAGCCCCTCCCCCTGAGATCATTACCCAGGCTGCGAGTCAGATGGATATCGTCGACTCGACTCACAAGGGGGATGACTTCGCCGACCAGTTCCTCCAGTACCCCAGTGATGATGAGTGTCGTCAGTCCATAGACTCGTACGAGTTCTCCTCAACTCCTGGACAGAGCTCGACAGTTGATACGAATGGAAGGACGCCAGATACTCGGCCCACAGCCTCACCGTCGCCGTTCCCAGCCATTCCTCTACCCTCGTCACCATTCCCTTCTATCCCTGAGCAAGGCAAACTAAAGCCTGTGCCCAGGATATCACCCAGCGTCTCTAGACCCTCACCTCAGCCTGGCCCATTAGTATGCCCGGAGTGTCACCGGGAATTCGATCAGATCCACAAACTGAATCATCATAAGCGGTATCATGATCGTACTCACGAGTGCACCTACGCAGGCTGTGATAAAAAGTTTGGTACCAAAACCCATCTGGATCGCCATATCAACGACCGGCATCTGAAGCTGAAGGCCTACCATTGCACGGACCCTACCTGCGCATGGTTCAAGGGCGGCAAATCTTTCCCTCGGAAGGACAACTGGCGGCGACATATGATGAAGAAACACGGGTCTACAGCGCATGACTTCGATGCTATGGAGCTGTCATGTGGATGAGAGTAGGTCATCGTCAGATCCTTTCCCTTGTACGACTACTTCGGTTTCAAAAAGTCTTTGGATGTGAGAGCGCAATCAATTTGAGGATATAGGATTTGTTTTATACAAACCTTCTTGGGTCACCCAGTAGTGCTTCGACACCGGCCACCCTCTTTCTCTCTCTTTCCCTCTCTTTCTTTCTCGTTCGTTGCATCATTTTATTCATCTATTGTATACAGGCATAGGGTAGTGACAGCAAGCGATTGATTATTGGGCTTTATATGTAATGGCATTGGGAACCGATGGAGGAACCATCGTGTATGTCGGTCTTGTCCGAAGAGCTCGGCCACTGGATAAAAGACTTAGTTTATCTTGATATTGAAACACAGTTGGGCCTAGGATCATTCTAGGCATCCTATTTCATCTCTGCTTGTTTTAACGCCTAACACGATATTAATTATGAGAGTGGTGGACCGATCGTCGTTGAGCTGTCCATGCTAACCTGGTAGTTGGGACTGTGGGTTTGAGACAACTCTAACGTAGCAACTGTTTGCTATAGTCACCATGATGCTAGTGGGGGTTTAACGTCTAGTAACTACGTATCTTACAGTATTACCAAGGGAGGATGCCTAGGTAAGCTTCTATTTTAACTAGCAACCGAAGTGGAGCCTATCACAAAATATTCGTGTGAAGAGGTAGCTCCAACCTACTCAACGAAAACGGGAGGCTCGGTTTGGACTTACCGGAATCCCAGCGATGCAGCTTAACACGGGATATGACCCAAAACCAAAGAGATAGACAATCACCAATTGAAGCTGATACGGTGCCCATACCGTTTACTTCCCTGTAACAACCAACAATTTATACACTCGTCTGTAGGGCTAACATCAAATGCGCTACCCTACACTAGCGATATTCCCCCCTCATCGCCACTCGGGGCAATGAGAACCATCGTCTCTCAATATAGCATTTGGGGTAGGTGGTAGGCGGTGTGGTTGGTTCTGGCGGCTGTCTCGAATTTGTTTCAATGCAAGCTGCCATCATCACACATAAACGATCTTGGCAACACCGTTACAGCTACACTATTCCAACGAACGTCCCCCTCGGGCGACGAATGAATCATAGGGAATCTATCAAAGGAATCATAGTTTATAAGTTAAAAAGAAAAAGAAGAAGAATACAATGCGGATTGATTCATTCAATCTATCAATTACGCCATCTCTCCTACTTTTGTCTTCGGAATTGGAAGATGGAGATTTGGATTCGAAACAATTGATGTATGGAAAAAGTCTTGGAAAGTCTTGGTACGCAAAAAACAACGTCGCTACGCTCCAAATATGCCCGTGTGTCTCCCCACAAGGAGTAAAACGTCGTGGGCAGTAAGAAGACGTACGGTTTTCTTTTATTTATCTACGTCTCGTTATGCCTGTGTCCGCACTTTTACCATTTTCCTCCCTTATTCCTACTTAAGCTCTTGATGAGCTCGGTTCGGTTCGGTTCGATTCATTCCCCAGCAGCTAGCCTGCTCCTTTTCTCTTCTAATTGATCCATTTATTTCACTAATATCGTTCATTCACGCATACATATATCTTATATACCTTATAATTGCCCTATTATAAAAGTGGTCCATAATGCCAAAGCTCCGCTCCCTCCTTCTCGCAAGTCTCGCCTTGTGCCTCGTCGAGGCGGCACCTCGGAATCGAAAGGGAAACGGGAATGGACAGGGGCAACGACAGCAGCAAGGCTTGACGGCGCAGGAGCAGGCTGATCAGATACCGCAAGGACTTTCAGTGGCTACGGACGGTAGCACCATCTTGGATACCACGGCGCTAGTGAAGTGAGTCTACCGACCGTCTTCTCTCCATCTACAGAATGTACGCCTGGGGGGAAATTGGGTTCGAAATATTATGTGGAAATAAAATATTTGTACTCGGAGATGATGTCTAAGCAAGCAAGTATCGAGAATGTTAAGAGTGGAAGAGAGCTAACACGGTGACGAACACACACAGCGGCCAAGCAGTCCGTTTCAAGGTGTCGGCACCGGCGGACCAGTTCATCACGGACACGGGCATCACAGGCGCGGCGCAGGCGGCGGGCGCGGCGGGCACGCTCGGGCTCAACGTGCTGCTCCACGGCGACGGCGGGCAGTCCTTCTTCGACTTCCC
>JAPESX010001351.1:0-10065 GCA_029590615.1 Nemania bipapillata | reverse complement strand
ACTCCAATATCCATTCATACCTTCAGAGGCCTCTTCCTTCTTATTAAGCATGTTGACACAACTGCCACGACCAGGGACAAGATTAGATCTATGCCAGCAGTAGCAGTGAGTAGACCCGGTGTGCTTGTAGTAAGATGCAATGGATATAGCCCGATCTGTCTCGATTCTGATATCCAAATTACTTCATATGTAACCGTAGATCCGTCTACGACATTTGCGCGGTATGCAGCAATGGAAGCTGATTTGAGGGCTACACAAAGTATTGATACGACCAACAAAAAAATACTGGACGCCAAGACAAGTGTACCAGATGTGTGCACATAAAGCCTGATTTTAGTTAACGCCATTAATGAATGAATAAATGAACGAATGATAGGTTATCCAAGCATGCGATAAAGACTAGTTAACAGAAGAAGAAGAAGAAGGAGAGAGAGAGACAGGAGTTGATAAACAAGACACATGAAGGAAACTAGAAGCGAAGTAATGGAACTTGCCCTGTGGGTATTTAATGTCTGACTAGAATGTATAGGGTAGTATTTGGATTGGACCCCAAAGCTCAGCCTCTGTTTCCCGCAGCTAACAACTAACATCAGCATTACGTCCCTCCAAATCTTACAATCAAAAATAGCAGTTTCTAACTGACACTGCATTAAAAGTTGTATAGGAACGCTTGGCAGTAATGGAGCAGCTGACCGCCACTAGTCCTCTCAAGTCTTTGCTAAATTGATGGTTCAACCGATTGAGGCAATAAACTGCCACAACTCACTACTTTTCATAATCGCTTCACCTCTCTATCTCCGTCTCAATAATCCCAAGTGACTATGCTGTTCGCTAGCATTCCTCCTGAGATAGTCCACTGCATTCTGATAGAAGCCGTTCGCGCCCGTGGCCGGAAACGTGCGGCGCGGCTCCGACTCGTTAGCCGAGAGTGGGATGCCGCCGTAGAAGACGCCATTTTCGACTCCGGGATCCTCGACGAGAATGACTTCATAGCAGGCGGTCGTTTTGAAGGCCGCATGGACATGTCATTCTGGCAGCGATACCTCGCCTACCGAACCCTTCATCACAGCAAGCCGTTGTCTCTTCGCTTAGCCATGATACGCCAAGTAGCAGAGCAAATGGCAGAGATGAAGGACCCAGGCGCTGATGAGCCAGACAGGAGGCAAACCGTGAGGTACTTCGTGAGCGAGATTTGCCACGCTGTCCTCGTGTTTCGTGGAATTGGCGGTGATGGATTACACAGCTATCTAGCGCCGGCGACCGGGACCCCTATTTTGTTCAATAGGACATGTATCAATTTCCGTCGAGCCATTCTAGCTGCAGCCGCCTACATGAATGAGGTGGGTATCGCCCACAAGCTCATAGCGCAGTGCTCTTCTGCCACCACGGTCGATACTCCTCTGGATACTGAGACGTACGCGAACACTCCCTTGTTTTTCCCCGAACTATATTCGGCCGCAGCCTATAAGGGAAATGAGGAATTCATATCGTACCTCCACAAGAACGAGTCAGAATTAACTATACGAAGCTCGAATAATCGCGCGATCATTATCTATAGCGCAATTTGGGGCAACCAAATGGGTGCGCTAGAACTCGGCCTAGGTTCTACGTCCATTGCAGACGTTCAGACGTTCATAGCCTCTGGTTTATCGCGTACCACGAGCGTAGATATGTTCAGGCACTGCTTCAAACTGTTAAATGGCAACGTACAACACCCCAGTCGAGCTCGGGACGCGACCTATGAATGGAAATGGCGGTTATCACGGTTCCACGATGCGGCTGAACGAGGCGCAGTAGAGTTGATGGAGTATCTGGCCCAACTTGGTGCCTCGGTCAACGGACGCTTCTCCGATGAGGAGAGGAAATTCTGCTCTCCCATTAGCCAAGCAGCATTGAACGGCCACGAGGACGCTGTGAGGTGGTTATTGAATAGGGATGCGGCGTTAGATTGCTCGCTACATGCAGCAGTTGCGGGCGGTTCGCGCAGCATCGTGCAACTTTTGATTGAGCATGGGGCTTGTAGAAATGAGGTTGTCGTGCGGAGAGCCGTAGTCGAAGCGGTGAAGAGAGAAAATGAAGGGCTATTCAGGCTTCTAGTAGCAGCACACGGAAGGCTTGATATGGAAACGATTGAGGAAGCAAGCAAAATCGCAGAGGCAGAAGAACTAGTGTCGATGAAGCGGCTGCTTCAAGAGGACTTGTTAGATGGTGTAGAGGTGAACTAGCAATGTTAGGCTTGCTCTTTTTTAGCAAGTCTAAAATACATGCAAATACCTAGATTTAATATATTTACCGTATCACCTCTATTAGTGATTAATAGAGAAGAGCGAATATATTATGTCTATGGGCCGCGGCTCATCCATTTGCCCACTTGTCAGACACCCCTTAGGCAGTAAAGTGTTATCGTCTCCAGGCCACCCTGCATAACTTCTTGTGGCTTGCAGCGACTCACCCCTCTTGATCGTCGCCTCTAGGCTGATGGCGGCAGTGGCCGTGCCTTGTGGCGCTATTATGGTCGTGACCTTGTTGCCTGGTAGCCTGATAATATGGCGGTCTAATACTAATGCCTAAAATTGCACATTGAGCCCAACTTAAAAGATTTCAGATTATAACCCTACGAGCTCGATCATTCAGTTTGAAGTTCAACTTTGATCCAAATTGTCTCACGCTATATGCGCCCCCCTCAGTAGTTGATTTCATCGTATTATCGTCGCATCTCGGACTGCCCAATCTCGATGCCTGAGGTAGATATATGGGCAGAGAATGCTGCCCTTATTCGGCAGTTATACTTATGCGACAGAAAGACACTCAAACAGGTAAAGGAGATACTTGAAAGTCAGCATGGGTTCCCGCCTCACCCGTACGCTCCAGTTACATCCACCTCTTTTGCTACTTGCAACTGACTCAGTGTAGCCTGTCAACCTACGAAACGAGGATCCGAGACAACCTCCACCTGCGAAAGAAGCTTAAGCGCGCCGAATGGCCAATAGTCTATCGCCATATCCAGAACAGGGCTGGGAAAGAAACTGGGATCTACCTTAACGACGTAAGAATACCATGGGAAAAGGCCTGGAAGGAAATCAGAAGATCAGGAAGCCGTTCAATACGCAATGGTGAGTTAGTCGTTTTCTTTGCCCATATCTGTAGTAGGATAGCTTGTGCATATCTGTCTACCATGAGAATTTATCTGTTCTAATAATCGTGTTAGGTCAGCCACGTCCGCTTCCACGGGATGTGGTTGTGCGAACACCATCTCCTGTTCTATCACCAATATCGCCAAACTCCCGAGGCCTAGATACACTACCCTTGGTACCTTCCGCACTAGCCTCACTTTCCCCCATGGTACAACATAGAACTTTAGGGGCCGGACTACAAAACTATTCGTGCGGATCTGGTATGTTTGTCGCATCTATCAACCTATGATTTCTCAGCTAATTCCTAAATGAAGATGTATCTATGGGAGACATTAATCCTAACACCCTGGTTGCACAATACCAAAGTCAGCCAACTAGTGAAGGCAACGCTCTAATCGACACGCACAGCTTTAAACCTTTATACTACGGTTATTTTCTACAGTCTATTCCTTGCCAACAGTTCAAGAAGAACATATTCTGTAAGGAAATTGAAACTACTCCCCCCGATATAGTGCTTATGAGAGAACAGCTATCATTGGCGATCGTGTGCACCCTTCAGATATTAATCCTATCTCTGTCCACTCCAGCTTGTTCGAACATGATATTGGGGCAGACTTTACGTGGTTCACGTCCGACCCCCTAGAGTACTCTAGACTTCCATCTACTCCAGTAGATTCACCGCACTTCAGTACTTGGTCAACAGCCCCTACTCTAAATTTCAGCGTCTACCATTTCCTTAGTAAATTCTTTACACTCCTCTCAAACAAGATAGCCATTCCTAATTTACGCCAAGGAAAAGACATTTGCCAACTACTCGACATTATAGTTTTCCGTGTACCATTCAGGCTTTTGTCGAGGCTTTTTGAAACTGGCCTTCCGTTCATGAGGGCTACTTGGGAGGCTTCGGTGCAACTTGCATGGTGTATCGACCATATGCCTGCGTTCTCCCTCTTAATGGAAGTCGGACTTCAACATGCGGACTGGATTCTAGTCGATGGATATAGGTACCTATCATTCACTGTCTCCATGGGTCGTATTGACATTGCCCGAAACCTCTTGAGAATTGGGGTGCGGGCGGATGATCCGTGCCGGGGAATAGGAATTCCCGGCTTCGATTGCCTAGCACCTGCTATCCTTGAAGCTGCCATTGCTGAGGACTATAGCTGTATAAAAGAGCTAATACAGCATTGCGATGTTAATCGCTCTATAGGGACTTGGCATCTAAATAGGAACCTATCGAATTTCAATATGTTCATTTCCGCAATTGGGCCGAGGAGGCTTTACTATTATAGCAAAAAGAAAGCAAATCCCGATGGTATTGGAGCCTCCTCATCCACCCGTACTTGGGTTACTCTCAACGAAAGAACACGCAGCTTGGTTCTCGACACCTTTCTCCAAAACGGGGCCAATGTCGACCTGCCATGGGGAGACATAGGCTCAACTATTATATGCAAGCTCCATTCCGCGAATGATATTCCTATTAGATGCAGGCTAAGCACCCTTGAACGCTGCTTCTATTGGAATGCCGAACTCTACGAAAGACTGATGCCGTATAGCAGAAAAGAGAACACAGAGGTTACACGTTCGGGTATTTGTCTTTCGGCAAAACAAGGAAAAGATTTTCTCCAGGCTTACCTGGATTCTCGGTCTTTCCAGGGTCATACCAATAGAAAATCCTTTCTAGAATTGGTCTTGACCGAACAGTTTATGAGAGAAGATGATAAACCTATCGACTTAGCAGTTATTAGAGGACTCGTCGAATTTGGCGTAGATATCAATATTCCTCATATTAGGCTTCCGGCCTCGAGAATGGAGAAATACCTACCCCTTCTTAGAGAGCTTGTATATCAATGCCACACTTATGGTTTTACCCAAGATGTTTCCGCCTTCATCACTTTGGCGATTACTAGAGGCGCGGTTATAGGTCCTCGTGTGGTGAGGGCTGCCATTTCTCATGCTGGTCTTGGATTTTTACCGGAACTCGCTGAGTGCGGGGTCGACATACGAGAACACGGCAGCCTTGCGTTGTGTCAAGCTGCTATTTACAACAATTTCGATGCAGTATCCTGGCTCCTGCAGGTTGGTGTGGAACTAAATACCGACATATCCATGCCTGGCTGGGAAACTCCACATTCAATCATTGCAGTTGCAAGTGCGACACGTCATTGTAGGAACGAGTACGCAAGCATCGAAATGTTAAGATACTTGATCGACCGTGGTGCAAAGCTAAGAGCCAACTCGCAAGATCCTAGCATCTTCCATTTCTTCAAAGCCATTCTTTATCGGCATACATCTATGAATGCTATATCGAATAACATTCAGTTTTTGCTAGATTTTGTGGCTGTTCCTGATGACCTCGCAACTATGCAAGAGACGTTGATGGAATTATGTGTCGTGTCTAAAATATTTGATGACAGGAAGGCGGGCTATTTTTCTAAGCTTACTGGCGGGAAATTAGCGGTTTATGAATTGCTTTTCAGGCGGGGATGTCCGATCCGACGGGAGTCCGGGCTTGCGTTTTATATCTATCTTGGTGGCCGACGTGAAGTAGTTCACGAAGTCTTGAATGCTGGGGCCGACATCAACGTCTGCTCTAAGGGTTTTGCTGACTCCCTTCGGCTTTACCCCCTTCAAGCCGCAGCTATGACCGGGGACTTTGAACTAGCTAGACAACTGCTACAGAGAGGTGCGGTTATAAACCACCCTGCAACAGGGGTGCGTGGGCGAACAGCTCTTCAGAGTTCTTGTGAATGGCAGGCTTTGTCAATGCAAGAAAGAAAGCGCCAAATCGATTTTATAAAATTCCTAATCGAACAAGGTGCAGACGTCAATGCCCCCGCAGCGGAAAGGGAAGGCATGACTGCACTACAAATCGCGGCGCTTTATGGCGATATGGAAGTTGCCCTCATCCTACTTGAACGCGGTGCCACTATTAATGCACCCCCTGCTAAGCGTGTCGGGTATTGTGCCTTGGATGCGGCAGCCCGGGCAGGAAGACTCGATATGGTAAAACTATTACTTAATGCAGGGGCTTACAGTCGTTACCGAGAACAAACTGGCTACGAAGGCGCAATTTGGTTTGCGACTAAGTATAACCATTTCGCGGTTGTCGATCTGATAAAGGAGCATATTCGGCTATTCGGTAACTGCATCATCGTGGACTTCGTCGGTGGCTAGTACGAGTACGAGCTGTTTCTTCTTCTTGTGTTATAAATGGGTAAGGATCTTCTATCTTATCTATCTACTGAAGAAATTGATGGCAAAATGATGCAATTCGTGTACATGTATCGTTTAATTCTCTTTTTATCCTCACAGTATCTACATGTCATTCGTCGCCATGCTGCCCCCGTGTCAAGGATGTTGCCACAGACTATTCACAGACCACCTTAAAACTCTTGACACTTTCAGTACACTCTACTATTGACGGAAATCACTCGAGCTCTTGAGATTATAAAAGAAAATATCAGGTATCAGTGGACAAAGGGCTGGCTGATAAAATGAGCCTCATGGATATATATATCAGATGAGATAAACTCGAATAGGGGCAATTGGAAAAACCACAATGAAACATCCAAATATCCATCTGAAAAAGGGAAATTCGCTCGGGACTAGGTAGGTTTACCATTGATTCAGAGCAGTATGAGGTGGGTAGGCATTAATCGTGAAAGCCAACATCATATCCGCAACAAGCGCAATGAAATCCACCACATGCATCGACAACGTCAGGGGCGCCGGCACCGCGATCCCAAAATTCGACGGCGCGCCTCCACCCCCCATGCCAGGCGCGTGGGAGGTCAGCGTGACCGTGGCACCGTTACAGACCACAGTCCCCGCCTCGACGGCCGAGAACACGAACAGCCAGAACCAGACGGCGTTGACGTGCTGCGGGCGCYGCGCGACCGGCGCCTACGAGTACGTCGCGCGCTTCGCTGACGCCGCGAACACCAACGAGAGGCTGCGCAGCAATGACGGCGCTGCCGATCCCCATGGCCGCTTCTGGCTGGGCACTATGACCGACATCGGATTGGATCTCCAGCCTGAAGGTATGTACGATGATGTGTGTTGTTGATGATGTGCAATTGTGTAATGTGTAATGTTGTCATGCATCATGCGTAAGGAGACGACGGAAGGATGGGGAGGGGGGCAAGAAAATAAAAGGGGGGAGGGTCTGCGCACTTTGACCGGGCACGAAGGAACATATTTCAGGGGCTTCGTCCCGGGAACATGGTACTACTGAAATAGTTCACACGAAAGGAAACCAAGACTAGGGAGACGGAGAATTCTTTTATTTTTTTNATTTACACACGGATACATACATGCATATTCCTGTACATCATACATACATACATACACGCACAAGTACACAAGGACACAACACTAACACAGAAACAACAACAACACAGGGCACGTCTACCTCTTCGACCCGAAGAGCCCCGTAGCGCAATCGATGCGCCACCCCGTCACGATCCCCAACGCGTTAGGCTGGTCGCCGGACCAGAAGACCATGTACTTCACGCACTCGACGGAGCGGACCGTGTTCGCGTGGGACTACGCCGCCTCCTCGGGCGCGCTGTCCAACGAGCGCGTCTTCTACCGGCACGACGGGCCCGGCGAGCCCGACGGCTTCCGCGTCGACGTCGAGGGCAACCTCTGGCACGCCGTCTACGGCGAAGCGCGCGTGCTCAAGATCTCGCCCGCCGGCGCCCTCGTCGGCCAGGTCCTGCTGCCCACGAACAACATCACGTGCACGCAGTTCGTCGGCACCGAGCTCTTCGTCACCACCGCCGCCATGGAAGCTGGCGAGGGGTCTGCGGAGGCAGTTGAGCTTAGCGGGGCGTTGTTTAAGGTCGATGTGGGCGTCAGGGGCCTCGAGCCGTTCGCGTTCAAGCTGCCTGGGTAATGATTATACTAATAAAGCGGGATTCATGCAAAGCTGGGGAACTTTTTTTGTCGAGGCTTATTTACAATGATGATATACGAAAAAACAGGCCGTATAATACATACGCCTCGTCTATGTATGTACCTAACGCCTGCGTAGCTCGGCTTGCATTCGTCTCTTGCATGAGGGAGACGTATAACGGCGCAACTATTGCCTCCGTAGACAACGAACACCCCCGTTTCGTGTTTCATCCTGATGTCTTGATGTATGCATTTCATTTCGGCACGAGCGCGAGACATTCTGGTAGGGCAGAGCTCGCCGGGCTGTCCATGTTTGCCGCTCGGGGGGTTTTTTCGTCTATTTTTTTTTTCTTTTTAAATGATGATGCAAGGCCCTCTCTCCACCTTACCGAATGTGATCTTAAATGTTTCTTCTTTTTTTTTCTTGGAAGTATTCGCTCGCTTACTAGTGTGCCCCCTCTGACCCTCGTGGCGACATGGATGTAGCGCGCGACATAATTAGCAAAAGAAACGAATCGGCATTATAATAGTTGCCGCCTCATGCGACTACATACACTACATACATCATCATACCAAGGTATTAGTTCTGTCAGACACACCTTTATCGGCTATATTCATGCTCTGCGTCACCGCCATGACGCCCTGAGTCTTTCTGTCTTCATCGACTCTTAGCATACATATATGCCTGTACTTCAATTTCCATGGTCTGAGTCAGCTTCACGCTTCACTCTTCGACCGGAACACGGCAAAGGACCCGGATATCTCACTCGCTATACTTTAGAAAATAATGATCAGATANTACCTCTTTTTTTTTGTTTTCAGGTCGGCACCTAAGACACCACTAGTTCCATATTGCATGGCAGCTGACAATCGCCAGCCTTACCGAGACGCCACCATTTCGACCCAAGATTAAAACATCCTCCCTATCTATGCCTTGACGCTTGACTAGGTAGCTCGTCGGAGATTTCAAAACTCGCACGAGGATGTCGATAAGTGTCCGTGGGATTTTTATAATACGTCGCATGGAATGAATTCGGCCGATACCAATACCACCATGTCTCGGCCGCCTCCGCCCCCTGCTCTCAGTTAAACATCACGATTCTCATAACACCATAGCTACCTGTAAATGCCGCAAAATTATTGTGTCAAGGAATGAGAGTAGAAAGTAGGCAATGGACTATTGGAATTTGTCAGACATACCTAGGACTGCTCTCTGCATGGGCCTTCTCCTATCCCAGCTTGACCCCTAGAGTTCGAGGGTCTACCCTGGAGATACCATCGTAGCTGTTGAGCATGTTATTGTCGCCCACGGCAATTTTCTGCAAATATGGCGTGAGTAGCCAAGACCTTATTCTCGAGCCCGGCATGATAAGTAGATTGAGAACAGCCGCTGCAGCCGCGCAGCTGCCAACCGTCTTAGAGGGCGCTATATCCTTTTCTTGCTTTCTCTCTCCCTCTCTCAATGTAATAATCTGCGAAAATGAAACCAAGACTGTGGGATTTGTAGTATGGGGGACAGAGTAAAAGTTAAGATACGCACTAAACCATCCTCTCGTAGTAAAGGCTAAATTGCTTTTTCATCTTCTGCATGTGCGTGCGTTTGTTTGGAAATATTGACGCGGAAACGGAACGCTGCATACTTAGCTGAGTTGGACGCATGGTACTTAGTATCACGTGTATCTGGTACCGACGACACCCCATGCCATGGCCACAAAGGCCTATCGTGAGGAATCTCGGTGATCTAGATAGAATATATTTATTGCAAGGCTTTTCTCATGTTTACTAATGCTTAATACTATGCCCATGCCTTCTCCTTGGGATTATCAATAGTTGTCGTCTAATTCCTGTTATACTATGCGAGACAAAGACCTAGTGCCTATGATAGAGGGTGCCGTAAATATGGAGAGAAGTTTCTCTATGATTTCCCACGAACTGGTTAGTTGTCACCTTTCCTATAGGTGAATGATGCACTGATGAGATGCCAAGTTTACACTGCATGTATCGTGTGATTGAGAATGACAGTAGTAATGAA
>JAPESX010001350.1:0-10068 GCA_029590615.1 Nemania bipapillata | reverse complement strand
TTCCTTTCGTGCGTCTCTTTGAGCCAGAGCCGTTCAGCGTAGCCTTTCTTCGTTTTCGCATACCGGTACCCCTCCTTCTCTGCCCTAGCTCCCAGATTAGTCGGCCGCTCTATTATTAGAGCCCCTGCAGTAGACAACCACAGATCGCTCGGCAAATCCAGCCGGGCAACAATTCGGGAGATTTCTTCCCAACTGCACTGAGCCGCCTCCCATTTTTCACGCACATTGTTTCTGTAAGTCTGAAGTGCTATCGTCCCGCCGCCGTGTGCTGAGCGAGACACGCACGGCTGCATTTCTGTCGTGCAGGGCGTAGGGCGTAATACCCGCGGCAGCCGGGTCCGGTCGCACACAACAACTGTTTGCTGATCCAATCATCCCAATAGGTAGTGCAAGTGTTTCTTCGTTTCAGCCATCTTATCGTCAACCACGCAAAATTGTCTCACTTGTTCCAACCCTGATAGTATTAGTCGTCAATTTCCATCAACATGGCGCAACTCGACACTGTGGACATCATCGTCCTCGCCGTTATCCTCCTCGGCACGGCTGCCTACTTCACAAAAGGCAAGGTCTGGGGGGTAACCAAAGACCCGTATGCCGCCTCGTTCGCCAACGCCAATGGCGGTGCAAAGGCCGGAAAGACCAGGAATATCATAGAGAAGATGGAAGAGTCTGGTAAAAACTGCGTCATCTTTTACGGCTCGCAGACCGGTACCGCTGAGGACTACGCCTCCAGATTGGCCAAAGAAGGCAAGAGCCGGTTCGGACTTGAAACCATGGTCGTTGATTTGGAAGAATATGACTACGATAACCTTGACGCCTTCCCTGAGGATAAGGTCGCCATGTTTGTTCTTGCGACGTACGGTGAAGGCGAGCCCACGGATAATGCCGTTGACTTTTACGAGTTTATCACAGGTGATGATCCGTCATTCTCTAACTCGAACGACCCCGCTCTTGGTAATCTCACCTATGTCGCATTTGGCCTCGGTAACAACACATACGAACACTATAACTCGATGGTCCGCAATGTCGACAAGGCTCTCACAAAGCTCGGTGCCCACAGAGTCGGTGAGGCTGGCGAGGGTGACGATGGTGCTGGTACCATGGAAGAAGACTTCTTGGCCTGGAAGGATCCTATGTGGGCTGCACTTGCGGAGAAGATGGGCTTAGAGGAACGCGAGGCTGTATACGAGCCAATTTTCGGTATTGTGGAGCGAGAGAATTTGACCAAGGACTCTCCTGAAGTATATCTCGGAGAGCCCAACAAGATGCATCTTGAAGGGTCCGCCAGGGGTCCGTTCAACGCCCACAACCCTTATATTGCGCCCATTGCCGAGTCCAGGGAATTGTTCAACGTCAAAGATCGAAACTGCCTCCATATGGAAGTTGATATCAGTGGATCTAATCTCTCTTACCAGACGGGTGACCACATTGCAATCTGGCCAACTAACCCTGGTCAGGAGGTCGACGAGATGCTGAACATCTTAGATTTGAAAGACAAACAAAATACGGTCATTAGCGTCAAAGCTCTCGAGCCCACCGCCAAGGTTCCCTTCCCTACGCCCACCACGTATGACGCCATTATCCGGTACCATCTAGAAATCTGTGCACCTGTATCTCGCCAGTTCCTCGGTACACTGGCCGCCTTTGCTCCGGACGAGAGCATCAAGGCCGAGATGGTCAAGCTTGGTAGCGATAAGGATTACTTCCATGACAAGATTAGCAAAAACCACTACAATATCTCTCGAACTCTCAGTGTTGTTAGCGAGGGAAAGAAGTGGGGTAGTATTCCATTCTCAGCTTTCATTGAGGGCCTCACCAAGTTGCAGCCACGTTACTACTCTATTTCGTCATCGTCTCTTGTTCAGCCCAAGAAGATCTCCGTTACGGCTGTTGTTGAAAACCAATTAATTCCTGGTCGCAGCGATCCCTTCAAGGGCGTTGCTACTAACTATTTACTTGCTCTAAAGCAGAAGCAGAATGGTGATGCCAACCCGGAAGCCTTCGGGCTCACGTACGAACTCATGGGCCCGCGAAATAAATACGACGGTATTCATGTCCCTGTCCATGTGCGACATTCGAATTTCAAGCTGCCTTCAGACCCTTCCAAACCCATTATTTTGATTGGCCCTGGTACTGGTGTCGCCCCAATGCGTGGGTTCATCCAAGAACGTGCCAAGCAGGCGCAGTCGGGTGAGAATGTTGGAAAAACTATTCTCTTCTTTGGTTGCCGGAAACGCAGCGAAGATTTCTTATATGAATCTGAGTGGGAGGTATGTAATGAGGCCACTCTCTGTCGAGTCCGTATTAACAGTCTCCCGTATAGGAATACAAGAAGGTCCTGGGTGATAAGTTTGAACTTGTCACTGCATTCTCCAGAGAAGGGGCCAAGAAGGTCTACGTTCAACACCGGCTTAAGGAAAGGGCCAAGGAGATCAATGAGCTTCTGCAGCAGAAGGCATACATCTATGTCTGCGGCGATGCGGCTAATATGGCTCGAGAAGTGAACACGGTTTTGGGCCAGATTATTGCCGAACAACGAGGCGTTTCTGAGTCCAAAGGTGAGGAGGTTATCAAGAACATGAGAGCCGCTAACCAATATCAAGTACGTTGCAACCATACACTCCAGCATTCACAAATAGTCACTAACAAACTCAATAGGAGGATGTTTGGTCATGAGGGGGGAATCCATGAAAGTATTCCTTGCAGCGATATGAGCATTTAATTTTTACCCGCATGAAAGGTGTTTGTTTGGCGTAGACCTTTTGAAGGAGTTTAGAGGCCTCCAGGCTGGGCGCACTATGATGCCTTAGCTTCACACAAAGCTGTTGGAGCGCGGATTTGGTGGGCAATCTATCCATTAGAAAGGTTTGGCGCGAATTTCGCAGGCATATGCATAGCTGACCATATAACGTAATGATTCCATATAGACTCATCTTCACTTGACATATTCAATCACGTCACTCGGCCTTTTTAGCGATATCCTACGGTTTTCACGAGAGACGTTGATACAATGTACACTACTCGTGGGCTAATGATGTAGAATTAAGAACCAAGTGTCATCGTTAGAAGAAATATGTATATCAGTCTATCTTGCCAATTGTGTGATGTGAGGCTTTTGCAAGCGTTGTATGACCAGTAACGCAAATCAGCCCTATATTCATATACTCCTATCTTCCAATCCCCAGAGCGTAGGGCACCACTGATTGCTTTTTATGCCAGGTATAATAATGTAGCAGGTGCCTCAGCGCCGACGCGTAAAGATCACCCATGTCTCCGCCCGGTTTCAGTATCATGAGAAGTATTTGCTAACTGGCCCAGTCAGAATGGGTTATAGATTATCGAGGTGAAACCAACTAGGTCTCTGTGGTCCCTACATACATACATTCAACATATTTTAGCTACAGGTAGCTCTATCACGAGTGACAACTTGCCATGTTATGTTGACCGGCATCTCTCATCAAAAATGCTGCCTCCTTCTCCAGGCAAACCGGCATTCTTATCGTGGCTAATATAAACGTGTGCTATCCGGGTGGCAAGGCAGATAGACTACATTTTTAAACTTGTTGATGATTCAAGAGATCGATATAAGCAAGAACGAACGCTCTTAGCTCACCGAAGAACGAAGGGCGCCACCTCGGGAGTTTATACAGCTAGTTGATATACAGCCAAAACCCCCGAAATTACAATACAAATAACGTCAAGATTGGGGCGTTCTAATTCCTCAGGGCGTCTATTAGGGACCTCCAAGAGTTATGGGCTAGCCATACACCAACGCTCCTTGAAGTCTTCAGTCTACCTCTCGCTATGGGAACTAATTGCCTTCTCGTTGGTGCTCATAATGTCTCACCGCTCTTAGCGGCGCATTCAGTGGCGAGACCCTGGCTTCTAGGACCATATACTCCGCCCAAGCTGAGTTATCCATTCATTCTAAGACGGATTTTTCATATACTTTACCCTTGCCACAGGTAGTTGTGTCATCTTCGGTTGGCCGGCGTTCTAGTTTTTTTACGAGTGCTGTGATAGAAGCTTATCAGCCTCTTTCTTTCTCTTCTATCTCTCAGTCTTCCTCAAAATAATATTCAATATAGTGATATATGTTCCAAGTTTTCCATTATATTACTGGGCCAAATTTTAACGTATTCAAGCTATTGCTTAATACCAACAGTTCTCGTCGCTCAACTGCTCCTCTTCTCGTGAGCTCAACGTCAATGGTATGCTTGAGGAACAAACTTTTATCCTATATACTATTAATATGTTTCCTTACATATTCACGATCATTTTAGTGCTGAACATTAGTCTCGTCAGGGAATGGAAGTCTTTATATAATAATACTCTACAACGAAGACCATGCTGGAATACTTGCACACCATACAAGTTATCTATTCTAAAGACGGCGCATCCGGTTGCACCATCCTATCCTTCCTAACACAATATATTGTATGTATGCCCTTTTGTTATCATACTCATTCTTCTCGATATCTAACAACGTAGGTATCATAGGAAAGGGTACCGGTTACTTCACGACAAAACCCAACATTTGCAGCAAGGAGAACCAAAAGGATTGAGAGGTGCATCCTAGTCCTATAAAGAGAGCATAACCCTCGCTTATAGAGAATAGTAAGAAAACGGCCCAGTGACCTAATACACATCATCTTGATGTTGCTTCGGATGCATTATTAATAGTTTGCAGTATATCATGCTAAGGCAAGAGGAGAACTTAGGTTTGTGTATAAATTTGGATCGGAACTGATAAGTATCCTAAATTACATCACTTAATAGAGGCTCCGCTCCGTTCCTCCCCTCTCCTTGCCCTGACCTTGTTACTAATAGATGCTGTTCGTAGGTAAAGGGCAACTCATATAGCTCGTCGTTGTTGTGACTAGTGAACAACAGTAGAAGCAGGTCCGCCTGTGGATAACACAGGTTCTCCTGTATTAAGGACACAAGAGCTTGTTAATAGGAGCTTAGATAGTTATCGCTCTAAAGGTGCAAGTTACCTCGCAACTGGTGCTTGCTTGCCTCGAGTACTTACTTACATGCAGCAGCAAAGAGTGGCTGCTATTTGGACTAGGTACCTATCTAACGCACATCGATCCACGTGCAGGCGTTGACTTCAAAAAAAACCATCACCAGGTACTTGTTTATTCGGTTGCCCTCAAGCTGCGTACCTTCCTCCTTCCACGCCTGCCTCTTGCTCCTTAACCCCCTAACTCGTCGATTGGTGCACTCATCACACCTACCTACCTCCACACCTATCGATTTACAGGTACCTACCTAGGTACTTTTAACAGTGTTGCTACTGCTTCGACCTGTTCCTGTTTTCTCTCTCTGCCACGAGCTGAGAACTCTATTTATTCTCGTCGACGTTCGCGATCCGCATCCCATACTTCCTCACCATTACACCTTCTTCTCCAACCCCTTTCACGCTTCGTGAACAACGCCTCTCTCTCTTAACACATTACATATTACACATCGCATATCACGTCACAAACCATACTCCTCTACCCTCATAGTGTATTGCGTACATTGCGTCCTACATCGCCAATCAGTCACCAAGTTGCGCGCGGCTTCCTCTACTGCTTTCTCGAGGCTTGACTGCGCCTTACCTGCGTTCGAAATACGCACTACTCCTGTCTGCCTCTGCATCAGGTAAGCACGACCTTCTCCTAGGCCCACGTTCAATGGCTCCATGCCCATGGCTATGCCCCAGAACCCTAGCACCTAAGCCCTTCACCTTCCTGCAACCGTCAGAACCAGTTCCAGCAGGTTGTCGAGCCTGTGGCTTTCATGCGCCTTCAAGCCGTCAGTCTGCGTCTCTTCTTTCCTACCTCCATTTTCATCTACATCTCCATTTTCCTCCTCCCTCCCCCCTTTCTATTTCTCCCAACTTGGTTCTCTAGCATAGCATCAACTCATCCAGCACCCGCATCTCCACAATCTCCTTCAATTCCCATCTTGCTCGCTAGCTGTACTATTTTACTTGTTACCACTCGCTTTCTTCTGACCCGTCTTGGTAGCAACAACATTGGCATCGCCAAACAGACACTGCAAGGTAAGTGTTCGGTCTTGACTGTTGAATTTCGACCCTCACAAGCTGCTGCTCCTATACATACATACATCTCGTTACAAAATTTCCGCGTCACTATCATTCTTTTCTAACCTTTTGCCATTTTTTCATATCGTCTTTCTTTCTCATTACAGGTCTAGGTATTGGAACCAGATATCTACCCAAACTTCCCTCTCCAGCTTTGCCTCCAGCCCTCCATTGCCACAATTAGCAGATCAGCTACCTGTGTTGCAATATTAATACGTACGTTCCTTGCCTCGAAGCATCTTAACTCTAGTCCAAAACATGCCAATAGGTACATCGGTACTTCGGTACTTTGATACCAACTACCAACGCGCAACTGCCATATTTTCTACCCCCTTTCTCTCTTCATGAATCATACTTCTTAGCCATCCTTATATCGCACAAACTTCTGATTACACCCTAGCCTTAGCCACCTACACTATCTCACACAGGTCTACCATCCAACCACACTTTGGCAAAGCTACCAATCTTCCTTCTCTCCGTACCGTTGATCGACTTCATATCCTCTTGTTGGTTTCTCAAACTAGACTTGTCTTAACAACTCTCTTCGCAGGTCTCAAATCTGTTCAGAACAATCCAGACTCAATCACACCTCTACTTTTGTACCAGGTAATACGAACTTTCTTTCTCTACATCTTTTGCTAGGTCCAACGCTTGGATACTCTTCGTCTATATTGAACTCTTCTTTTCGACTTTTTATACCTTGTTGCCAACGTCATCTATTACCCAAGTTTTGTCTGCATATACATATACAAGCAAGAACTCTTTGCATAGCCTTCTCACACAACTGTCTTCTACAACACACGAGCCTCTGTTTATGCTCCCTACGTGCTGATCATCCATGTCTTCTCACACCCATTCCCTTGCCTCCTCTTAACTTGAAATTTGCTTTGTTTGACACATGTGTCTGTATAAAACACTGTGCAAGCCATAGCTAATTTGCGAATAAGCTCACAGATGACTATGCCGTATCACCCTACTAGCAACATGTCGACCGATAATAACTTTGGAGCTAAACGAGGCACTGCCTCTAACACGACTCAGGGCACCATGGCTGCCACCAACACTTGTGGCATTCCTCAGCATTACCTGGCTACCCAGGTTGCCAACTCTCATGATGCTGCTAACTTGACCAGTCTCACGGGCCATGGCTCTGTTGACACTGGCATGAATGCTGTTATCAATCAGCTTGGTGGTCTGGGAATTAATGGAGCTGCTGTTGGTCCTAACGGCGGAGTTGCCCCCGTCATGAACTCCTATGTCACCACGGCTGACGGCCAGCTCTTGTATCCCACCGGCTATGCCCCTGCCAGTATTCCTACCTATGGATACGGACAGGCTCCTGATGCTACCAACACTGGTTTCACCACGCCTTACATTGCTCAGGGTGGTTTTCCTGCTTATGTGCAGTTTCCCTACGTCCCCTACACTCCTGGCCGCGCTGGCATCATGTCCGAGCGCTCTGAGGTCGCCAACAAGGAGGTTCCGGCACTTGAGAACCGCCGATCCTCATACTCGACTAATGAATCCACTCCAGCCACCCCTTTCTTTGGTGGTAGCATGGCCTCTCGTGATCCTGCTTCTCGGGTCGCTGTTTTCGACCGCTCGTCCTACACAACCCCTTCGCCTCAGCAGTACCTTGGAGGAGCCCCCAATATTACTCATCACCCTAAGGGCCTCTACTCCTATCCCATTGTGGTAGACCGGGACCTTGATGCCTTGCTACGACGCGACCCTGCCATTCCTACTGCTGTTCCAGCCGTCTTCACTCCGCGTAAGAGCATGAAGACCCTTGAGCAGAGCCTCGTCAACAATATTCCTGGCAACCGCAACGTCTATATTCGCGGTCTTCATCCCACCACCGACGATGAGTTACTGCTCCGATACACTGAGCGCTTTGGCAAAGTTGAAACCTCTAAAGCTATCATCGATACCACTACGGGAGCTTGCAAGGGGTATGTACTTGTCTTCGCTTGGGGTATATTGTGGTTACTAATTCATGTTTTAGTTTCGGCTTTGCCAAGTTCTTTGATGTTCGTGACTCAGAGGCGTGCATCCGGGGATTCTTTCGCCTAGGTTACGAAGTGGGCTTTGCACGGGTAACCATCCCAGACACCCAACCCACCTATGGCACGATCTATGAACCCTGTGATCACAGCTTCCCGCGACTCTCAGACAAGTTTTGTTGTCACAAACACGCCATGTTGGCGATGCCTAACGCGCCAATTATTGACAACTTTCATACTAACATGTGCCCGCCTCAGGAGTCGTTCAACTCCCGTCTGAAGGCCGAAGGTGATGATGAATCTACCAATCTTTACATTTCGAATCTCCCTCGACACTTCTCCGAAGCTGTAAGTTGAGATATACGTGTGATACTGAATACCACTAAGTAGTCTAGGAACTTGGCACCGTATTCCTCGGTTTTACGATTCTCTCTAGCAAGATCCTTCGGGATGGCATGGGCAATAGTCGAGGAGTTGGATTTGCACGGTGAGTGATGAAATCGAAGTTTGGTGTGAAAAAGTCTAGTTGCTGACGAAGCCAAAGATTTGAGTCTCGTGATATCTGTGACAGAGTTATTGAGGAATTCCAAGGCCTCAAACTAGGGCCTGATGGTTTGCCTATGCAAATTCGTTACGCTGACACTCCAGCCCAGAAGGAGCTCAAGCGCATCACTTCGGAGCGACGACAGTTCCGCACCAATGAGTACAATGTCGGTGCTTATGGAACTACAATGGTTGGCATCGGTCCAACCATGTATAACCAACCTAGTGGGTACCGTCGTGCTCCCAACGCTGCGCCGTAAGTTGTTGACCCTTCTTACTTATCACTTGGTCACTTACTCATATTTCAAATCTTGCAGCAACACAGGCTATTCCGCCCGCAACCCCCAATTCGGAATCAGCGCTCGTGGACAGGGACGTGGTTTGGCTAGTGGTGGTCAAAGCGAGTACGCTCAGCGAACCAATGACCCATTCTACTGGTACAGCCACCATCCCAAGTACTAACCAGCTCTCTGGATAGGCCCGGCAATGTCGTTTCTGACAATGCGGCGGTGGTTTCAGAGGATGGTTCGGGAGACGAGGGTGTTACGGTTCATGTGGACTCTCCCTTGGTTGCGAATGGTAGCTCTCGATCTTCGCCTGTGAAGCAGGAGAAGGAATAGGCGTACCTTTCATGGTCTTGTGTATGCGCGTGGCATCATCTTTTGTCTGGTTTCGCATCGGCATGATCTATTGTCACCTTGGCACATTTTTCCCTGCCATGTCTTGTTCTGGCAAGGGCGTTCACCATTGGTCTCATGGTTACATTGTTCTGGTTTTTTTTGCAACACGGCAACTAGTTGACTCCTTGAGTCGCTAGAGATGACTCAAGTATGTGTGTGGTATTGCGATTCTAGGGTTTTTCAGTGGACAGAACTTGTGTGTCTATCTTCACCGGACACGATTTTCCATCTTGTACTGCCAAGGGGGGACTAGTAGTTTAGTCTATAGGCAGTATCAATAGATGCACTCCTGTATTCCGTAACAACTGACTTGCATCATAAAGGCGATACTAGTAATTGTACACTCTGTTCTATTTACATAGAACTTCCGAGGTCCCTAGTCTCTAAATTCGTAGGCAATTCTTTTTATGACTATAGATTTTTGATACTATGTACCATCTCTAATGGCTAATTTAGACAAGTTTAACTCTACGGGATCCCTTTTACAGCGCTTTATATCTTCCTCAAGCTGCTCGTCACGACCCACACCTCGATCACTTTCCTCCCCATCTTCCTCGTCATCGAGGTTGCCATTTTGTTCCTCTTCTTCATCCTCTTCCTCGTCCTCCTCATAATCATTATCAGCATACTCATCATCGACTGAAGCACGATCCTGCTCTCCATCGGGGCCTCTGGCTTCCTGCTGTTCGCGGATGGCGGCTTCCAGGTCTTTCAGGGCCTTCTTGGAGAAACCCGAAGCCTCGACGGC
>JAPESX010000135.1:0-27438 GCA_029590615.1 Nemania bipapillata | reverse complement strand
TGCGCGGTGCTCTTTCAAGCCCCTTAATTACTTTAAGCAAGAGCAATCGCGTCCCCGCTCGCGTTTTCTTTGCCGCCTTCACATGATTCATTGTTTCAATCTCACACACTCACTACGAGCATTCATACCTTTTATCCATCGCATATCTACAATGATACCATGATGGATGCCTTCCTCAAAAGGGCAAACCCTAAAAGTCTCTCTGCACCACAGAAGACAAAAGAGACGTCTGCCCAGGTAGCTGAGGAGCCTCCCAATAAAAAGGTAAAACGAGAGGTGACGCAAAGAAATGACCTGGATTCAGATGAGTACCAGATTGATAATTTACCGTTGAAATTGCGGCCTCATTCGCGAAGGGATAGTATTGCTAATAATCCCGCCGATGATGACGTAGCTGAAGGGTCTGAAATTGAAGACGCCTACGTATCTGGTCCAACTGCTATCGAAAGCTCCCTACCTGAAATCAAGCCTGACAAGGAAGCAATCGAGGAGTACTATAACTTCAAGGCCTCTCAAGGGAATGATTCTGGCAGCCCTTCGTCTAGACTCGACTCTAGGGCATGGGTACGGGGCAAGAGCTCCCTATATGTCGATGCTTTCAACCTTGCTCTAGATACCGTGCTTGATGAAGAGGCGCACCTCTTTGACGATAAGGAGCGACGAGTCTTTGAGGAGTGGAGATATCTTGGCTATGAGGCTCAGTTTTTGTATGCATGCGTGTCCGATTCTCGGTTCCTTATATTCTAATTCTTCATTAGATATGTGCGCTTGTTCCTCAGGAAAACATCCTCGTGGCATCGCATCTCTCGCTTGAGCTACTACAATGATATTACCGATACCGATGGGGCCGTGAAAACCCTACAGAAGCATAGGGATCTCCCAAGAGAGACTTCTAACCCTCCACAATCTGAACTTAATGCTTTCATTCAAGAACTGTGTATTTTCAAGGACTCGTTCACATTTGCTGATGCTTCCGAAGATTTTATTGATAGTGTGGAGGAGGCCGTGTCACTTCTGGGTTTAGATGAATTGAAAACTTTAGCTAAGGAAGCCAAAGTTCAGGGCAAGAACAAGGCTGATTTAGCGAAGGCTATTTGCAAAATGAGCAGCCAGCAGGCTGGTCTACTGTCAATGGGCCTCCTCAGGGCGGATACCCCTAACTCCATTAGTTCATCCGGACAAAATACGCCTGATGCTCAATCGCCTAATCCCAACTTTGGAGATGATGGGAATAGGCGGAAGCATTTTCTTGACAAAATTTTAGCTACGACTGGTCCCTGTCTGAGGCTTTCCTCATCGGTTTTTAAACTATTTGAGCGAGTTCATCTCGTTTTCTACAGGTCCACAGAATGGACAGAGAAGTCTCTGACGACGATTATCCTGGCCAAAATTTCCAGACGGAATTTCCCTTGCTACATCGTTAGCAGGTCCTCTAACATCTTTACATCTCGGGCACAGCTTTTAGAGTTCGAAACCGCCATGAGATCGGAATATGCAGTAGATAGTATCCTAGAGTTCAACGGCCCTGTCACAGAGTCAGGACTTCGAAAGGTAGTTGACACCTTCGAGACGATTTATCCGAGATGGAAAACCATTCTCCAAAGAGAAAAGGAAAGAGAAGAACGAGTTTATGAGCCAGGAGAGGGCGCCTACTTGCGACGACTTAGTCCTGGGCATGCATATACACGCATAGTCCATAAAGCGGCTCATACCTTTGGGCGCCTGAAGGAGCATAAGCGGGAGCATACGATACTGGCTGAGCTGCTCGATCAACGTCTTTTTCATCTGGCACGTCGAGGATCCTGGTACCAACGGAAAGCGCTCCTAGAGGAGCACTATATGTATATTCTAGTACCAAATCCAGCATATGCTGATGCAGAAAGGCAGAAGACCCACTGGAAAGCTATAGCGGCAGCCACCTGCGAGAGAGCTCTTGAGGATCCCGACTGTCACCTAAAGTATCACTATGACCTACAAAAGCGGTTGGTCAAGCTTGAGAAGCAGCTCAAAATACCCTTAAGGCTACAGCATGATTTTGGTCACGTTCGGTTAAAAAAGCCAGAAGAGCATTACGCCGAAGGTATCCAGCTAAAGAAGATAGATGCTATAGGTAGAAACGGGCGAGAGCCAAGTACGAAAACAATATGGATTGACGAAGCAGAAAACGAAGGCGAGTGTAGCGTGGAATCCATGTGTCTTAGTTGGTACAGGACGCAGGGCTGGAAAGGATACCATGCTGAGGGAGGAATTATACGGACTCTATTCGCCTATCTATTCTTCGACATCCTCTTCCTCTACATACCGAACGTCTTCCAAACAGCCTATCAGACATGTCCACTAGATCTACATACAGATGCCTTCTACCCGACTCGAGCTTCGGAGATTAATCATCGATTAGTTGAGATTGCGAATGGGGGGGGCTCCAAAACTAATCAACGAGATTGATAAGCAGGAGCGCGAAAAACGCACGTGTGTTGTTGGTCTCAATTGGGACTATGAGCTTGAAGACCTACTTGAGCTAGCTGACTGCTTTGACGGTGCCGCACTCGCTACAGTTTGTAAGGTCATGGCACAGGAGTATGGACAAAGAGGGGGCGGCATTCCCGATTTGATCCTGTGGAGGAGTAGCCCGCAGAAGGAATGCATGTTCGCCGAAGTCAAGAGTACAAATGACCGCTTGAGTGACACCCAAAGGCTTTGGATCCACGTTCTGACGGGAGCCGGGTTGAGGGTAGCATTATGCAATGCGGTAGCAAAGGAAGTCAGAGAGATCTAACAAGAACCGGCCGATATTGCAGGTTATTCAGAACCTTGCTGCTCTGTTTCCTCTATCGTACGAGTCAAATCCTTTTTCTCTCGTCCGCGTATACTGTCCATGAACATTAACTAGCACTAGGGGGGAATTTTGATACTCTCAAATTTATCNTGTTGGCTGAAGATGAGTGCTAGCTTTAGAACAAAGTCTCGACGATCAACCAACGGGTCAGATCCATGTGGTCTACTTGTGTATCACACAGCTACCAACACATTAATGTTCAACCTTGTCGGTCTATAATAAACCCTGATATTTCGATACCTACCTACTGTTATAGAACTCATCACAATTTGAATATCCGGGAAGCGAATCCTACAGTTCACAGGCTACCCAGCAAGCAGGTGTTGACTGTTTCACCGCCCTCGAATTCCCCGTCATGGCAGCACCAGGGAGATTTGACACAACCTTCGATTAGATAATGCAAGCTACAGTTCGTTTGTTCCGCTATCACGTGTATACATGTGGTAGGAAATATTCAAGACGGGATATCAGAGCAATAGCTTGAAACATAACCCTGTTGCATGGAAATATGTGTCACTCGTTTCATCGCGCTTCTGCTCACTACTGGTATATCCTAGCCTGAGACTCCTAGCCAGTGTTCATTACCGTGACATATAAGTTGTTGCGCTGCTGCCCACTCGGGAGGAGGCACCCTCGGAGAATTAGCTGGTTTCATGCAGAGAAACATACTCAATTGGGAGCAGGTATAATATCTCGGCTAAGACTGGGATACGCCCCAGCATAGTTGGAAAAACAACAGTTAGGTGATGGAACTGATTCCAACACTGGTCCTAGTACAGCGAAAAACAGCACTGGAACGCAGGTGGGAAAGTACGCAAGCATATAATGAGTGTTTCGCAGAGTGGCTTACTCGAAACTTCAAGAGGTTACTAATGCCGCGCTGCACTCAGGCGCACATCCTGGTCGAGGAATGGTCGAATAAGCTACTGCGGCTCCGTCACATCACCGCTGCATTAACAGGTCTTGGTCCTTTGCCCGAGCAGAGTGCGTGCCGAGCTAGCAGGTACTCTATTCGCCTTCACACCCTAATGACTCAAAGTTGCCCACCTACTATCCTTCAAGAGTACACTGCTTACTCTGGTCATATCGAGGAGATGAACGTAAATTTACGGTACTACCGAGATGTCAGGGAATTAGTGTGTCCTCCAGCAATTGATACGCTCACCGGCAGAACACACATTGGGGCTTGCTGTCTTGTCCACCCGGGCTAGCTATGCTTTTATCGCCATAGGCTATCGCGACCTAAAAAACACCCATCTACACTGCAGTCGTCCTCTCGCCCAAGTGGTACCTACCGCGTTACTCATGCATACGAGTGTTTTCACAGTCGATCAACGCGATATGGTGGTTGGTCTGGTCGCTTCAACGGCAACCATCCGCATGGCTAGACAGGGAATCGACAAGGCAACCACATGATTATTGTTCACTCACCGCCGGCAGATGACTCCCTTGCTGTTCAAGGAAACCTTTGTCTATCGCGATCGATGAAAAGAGGTTCCTTGCCATCCATGTTGTTCATCGATGATAAAAGTGCTCTTTAATACCGTTTCCCTCACCTTCCTAGCTTGTCGCGCCCCTAGCTCATCGAACGGGGAGTTTCTACACATAAGATAGAGGTGACCGAGCGTACAGCCTGCTTTAAGAATGCCCATGTTGTGGGCGCTTAAATGCTTGTGGCAACATCCAATAGACGCTCGCGATGTCGAGATATTCGGAGCGGTGGGGATGAAATCGCCATGCACGTCACAAAAGCTGTCCCATTAATTTACCCCTCCTGCCAGCCACTCCGCTGCTCCTGAGTACAGGCATCTGATTGGTTAGCATGATCAACAGACCAGGCGCTTAAAAAGTGGATACCCATGACACTAACGACGCAGTTCCCAGGATTCTGGGATAAAGGACCGTCGACCAATCACTCTGCGGATCGGGAACCCAATGTTGCTTGTCGGCGCAACGCTTACCTATTCTTCTTTTTGCTTGTCTCCCTCCTCTTATGTCTTGTGTCGTACTCTTTGAGGCCTCTTATTCGAATAAGTTGCTGTGGCCTATTCTACCCATAGCTAGCCTATAGCACTTGTGGGCGGTGCGTACTATCGCCGTGACAAGGTGGCCAGACAAGGCTATGATAGGAATTAGGGGAGGAGTGCCCCTGGGCTAATTATGCCTCGCTTCAGATGCCAGCCTTTATTTTATCCAAGTACCTGCTTTATGGCTCGTGTTTGCAGGAGAACGGTATGACTGGATAGGACTTTGAGGGGTAAGAAGACCCGATGAGGCAGACGTGTGGTTCTCTGGATGTTCTGAGTGTGGATTTGGGGGCCGAAGGGGCAAGCCCTCTGATTCGACCTTATCTTTTTTAGTCACCGACGTCACAAACAGGATTTCGCGTGCAAAATCCCCTGATGATCCGAAGGGAGAGAAATACAACTTCGAATGGGCAAAGGAGCCCAACGATGTTCAATATCAAAGGAGAGTAAGTGATGGACTGTAAGAAATGACGCACATTCGCGGCTCCTCATCGTCATTGAACATCATTGCCCCCCAGTATGATCTACACGTCTACTACTATAGGGGTATAAAGGCCAGCCACAGTGGTCTATTCTAGCTTAGACCTGGGCTTGCTAACTAACTAACTAAACCTACCTGGTCCGGTCATGCCTCTCGCGTGGTCACAAAAATAAACACACAGAGGTGTAAACGAGATGGGGGGTGGGATGCAGGTGTGTAGTGTATGTAAGAGAGAGAGAAATATCCCAAGCTAAGCCAATCTAGCGCAGAGGCCTTGCGTAAGAACCTACAAGTAATGTCTGACTGAGTGAGAGCAGCTTGCCTAGCAGCCAGCCAGTCGGACTCAATGCCCCTCATCGAGAACCAACGACACGAGCTTCGGCCAATCACCGCCGTTTCCGGGTCACGTAACTCGCTCACTCGGGAGCCTTTTTTCTTTATAATTTTTATTATTTGTCTTTTTGAGAGGGGCTTGTTCACAGTACTCGTTTGTCCTGTTACGTACGTTATAAGCAGACAGGCAGGTAGGTGTGTACGGCTGGACTAGCTACATAGCTAGCTATGTATGCACAATATGTAGAAGCAGCCCCAGCCCCATCGAATGGTCCGGAGGGAACCAAAGAGAAGTCGGATGTTGACCGAAAAATAAGTAGAGCAACACGTGTTGCCGTGTTGCCGTTCTGTTGCTGCGACTAGTGCCGCCGTTGTTTATTATCAATGTTAGGGTTTTTCTACCTATCCTTCTTCCTTGGTTGAGTGGTGCACGATAGTACGTGTAACGAATAGAATACGTATGTGGGAAGGCTAAGAGGGCAAAATAAACAACAGAGGCCGCATTTGAGGTCGCCTGTCGCTCCTCTTCGCTGCAGGAGGCTCCGGACGCTTACAGATCCAAGGTGTACGAGTGATTTGATTCGATAGAATTTTTGTTATTTTATTTTCCCTCCTCCTCCGTCCCCCTCCCTTCCCCCAAGTAAATCTGTCTCCTTGCGCCGTTTGTCGGTGTAAGCATAACATACGCACTACATCGATCAAGTGAGTCACTGGCGGAAGGCGAGCCAACGGGTTTGAAGCATGGCGGCGAAGGGCATTTCGTAGTGGGTGGATATGGGATATCATTGGAGGTCTTCTTTATCTCGCTCTCTAATTTCGCACGCCACATACCCTGCTTCTCTCAAGCAGGCTGAGTGTACAAGTACCTACATCGGCCCAACAGCCATGTTTCTCTTTATCGCATCTCAAATGGTGTGCGCTGTTCCAATAACCGCTCCTGGTTTCCCAGCCTAGCCGAGCCCAGCCCCCCATCTTCTTGTTGTTCCTCGTCGTCCTCCTCCTCTTGCTCCCCATTGGGTGTCTTTTTCCCTTGCTTCCTTCCTTTCCATGTACCCCGTCCCATTGCCCATCATGTATCAACCAAGAAACCTTGTTTAGAAAAAAAAAAAGATGTGACCATGAACGGGCAGGAATGCCCAGATCATTCCGCCGTGGTATCGCGAGCTGGGGAATTACTTGTTGTAAGACGCCGCCCAGCAACGCCGTTTGAACTCCCTTGACACCGAGACGCTGTTTGCGACACTTAAAAAATAAAATGATAAACCCTTTGACGTAAAATTCGTATCTGGTAACCCAAAACCCTATTCTATTATCGGGGGTGGGGCGTGAGGTGGCGAGCTAGTTTGGTGAAAGTCGTAGTCGTAGTAAGTTGTAGTAGGCAGGTGGTATGAACAAATGGAAAAAGTGGTGGTATCGGCGTTTTTTTGTCTTGACGTCATAACTAGTGATCGTAGAGAAAAAGGTCTGATTACTCCATCCCCCTCGTTGGAGTCTACAAGTTCGATATAATTCAAGTTATCTTTTTGGATTGTTTTACTGTATTGGTTGGTGCGCCACCTTCGTCTAAGATGAAGCAGTTGGTGTGGATATCTCCGTTGTTGTCGTTGCCGTCGCCGTCAACTTTTGGCAGTTCGCGTGCGTTTTCCTCCGCTTGCCCTTAGGTGCAGGGTTCATCCGAGGCGTGTAAGTGACTGTCCGTGTCACGACCTCCCGGATATGCCGCACGCTTTTGCTTGTCGGCTTATGTGCCCTGCAGTCCTGGGAGTACCGAGCTTTCAATGCTGCTTCCCAGTCAAAGTGTGGCCGCGTTGACCGCGCGCTGAATGGCGATCGTATTGAGGCACTCAAGGGCGACTCCAGGGTGGACATGGCCGGGGACGGCGGAACCTTCAAGCTCGGGTAAGATGTCACGCTCATCGGTGGCGCAGACATTGGCTGGTTGGCATACGGACTTGCCGGGACACCCGCAGGTGACCTAGAACCACCGCACTTACATGAGCAGTCTGTCTGCGTACTGCTTGCCGTGGACGGCGGCGAATCCTGTGCTGGGTCTTCCTCTGGTGTAGAACTGCCAGATGCTGATCTCTTCGCTGGTACGATGGGTGACTGAACTGACATAGCCTTGAGAAAATCTGTGTAGGCTGTAGGCGGACTAATGGGTGTCCTGGCGCTCCCGGGAAATTCCTCCTTGATAAAAGTCGGCACTGCTGAGAGAGGCGTCCTAGCCGACGCCGAGAGAGCAGACAGCTCAGACGGGAAAGTTGCAGTGACAGGCGTCTTCAACTGCGCGAGCTTTGGCTTCGTAGTTGCCGACATGGTGGCGGTGTTTATTAGTCCCTTTGAACGTACGTAGTGAGATAGTGGTCAAGTGGTGGTGAGTAGACAGTGATCTAGTCTCGGATCTCTGGGAGCTATATGGCGTCTTAGATATTCTTCCTCTAGCCAAGTGGAGGACTCCCAAGGGTTGACTAGACACACAGACGTCGCCGTGGGAATTCGAAAAGCCGGCACTTCACAAATAAGAGTGTAAGCGGGTGGGAGGGAGACCAAAGGTTATAACAATAATAATATGTATGTATGTGTGCGTGTGTATAAGTAAGGCAGGCCGAGTGGGCGGTCCAGGGGTGACCGGGGGGGTCCAATGTCAAACGGCGTGGGGAGTGGGCGCAGGGACAAACCGAAACGAAACTGACGGCGCCAAACAAACAGGGAAATGTGACGGAATCCAGAGGAATGGGTGTGGACAGGTGTGGATAGGCTCGAAGTACTATACTCTATGTATGTATGGGATGGGGACAGAATGGGATGGGATGGGATGGGATGGGATCGAATGGGATAGGACAGGTTAGCTTGGGATGGGACGAGATGGGATGGGTGTGTCCTCAAGACCAACCAGGGGACCCAGTCAGTCGCGAATGAGATGCTCTGTAGTGTGAGAATGGTCTAAGTAAGTATACCTGGTATACCAGTAGGGCAGAGAGCAGGCGCTATGCTGTACAGCGAGCGACAGTGGCCAACAACAACCGTACGTGTATTCTGTACCTATACAGCAGTCGTCGAGAATATGTTGACGTAGAAGTTATGTACCTATCTATCTAATAGTAGATAGCAGGTACGCGTAGATGGTATTCTTGGCGATATGGACAGGGACAGGGCCGGGATCATCTACCACTAAAGGTGCAGTATTTGCAGCGTATTGGTGTTCTTTGGACGGTGGAGCGTCTCGAGAGCCAGTCGGCGCGAGCGAAGCCGCAATCCAGTGTCAATTGATGGCGGCAAGTGGTGGATTAGGACTAGTAGCCAATGACCAGCAGGGGTTATTTTGTTGTTGCAGCGTCGCGCGCGCACACTCACGCCAGCCAGTCCAGCAGATAGCGTAGCGTAGCGTGTAAGTACAGTATGGTATTGGTGGGCGCAGTAGGAGGTAACGCGCGGGATTGGCTAGTAGAGCGGCAGTAGAAGTCGCTGTTACCAATGAGAGAGAGCAGTATTCTGTAGAAGCTGGGAGAGCGAGTGAGAGAGTGTGAAAGACAAAATAATGATGCAATGAATTGCTTTTATTCGACCGCCGCTGAGACTTTGTTTTAACTTATGTGCAGGTAGATATGTATGTATGTCTTTTCCACTTCCTCAGTTAGTTACCCATTTCATCTACAAGTGGCCAACATGAAACAAAGTAGGATTCTCAGCTTCACTCACCTGAAGCTTAAAGCCTTGAAGCCAGGAGTCGTCTGGAGGAGATCTTGCAGCACAGAACAGCTGGGACTAGGTCTGTATGTAGGTACCTGTGGTTCAGTATGTATTCTGTACTGTATATACACCCTCTCTAGGTACCCTAACTTCTAAGCCTAAAGAGAAAAAAACAACGTCAGGATGAAGTGTAACAAACAAAACGGGTTGCTTAGACTACAAAGTCAGGCATAGATAGATAATCTAGACAAGCACTCACTGTACAACCTCTGAGACGTAGGAAGTATACTAGATCACGCCGTCGAGTGATGCCAGGTACAAATTGCGGTAGGTACAGAATACTGTGTTTGTCGGGAGCCCCCCTGTCGGAAAGGGTTCGTGGGGTTGCACCGGGGTTGTACTGGGGGGTCCAGCGTATAGCAGTGGTCTAGCGATATGAGAGGTCCCCAAGTGCGTGATCAGTACAGGGTATTAAGCGCCGGCACTATTCCTAGTCTATTATTAGCAGCCGCTCATCACCTCCATCCATCTTTCTTGCCCGTTTTCTTCGTTTTCTTCACCCATCCATCCATACATTCCATCGCTCACTCGAACAACAGAGACTCGGTCCAATAATAACCACCACCGACTAGTTGACTCATGGCTCGGTAACTGACCTGTATGCCAAAAATATGCCCTCTCGCTCTTCCCGGAGTATGGTAGAGGGTATGTGGTAGAGTATCGAATACAAGTAGAATGCCTACTGCACAGCAGACCGAAGACACCCGTTTAGGTTGAGGATCGGTCGCATAGAATGAGATCTGGTGACGGGCGACTGAGCATGTACGTGTTCAAGAGCGGAAGGTGATTGGTGTTATTGGCGAGAAAGGTGTGTGACTCGCAGTGCTCATGTGTACAGGATACTCGGATGTGTGTGGGGATCCCGATTAATAAACGGGGAAAGACGAGAGGTAGAGGACAAGATAGGATAGAGATGGTGTATAGAGTATAGTGTATGTATGGTATGGTGTGTGTACTTGTGGTGTGGTAAGTCGGCCGACCGGGTTGCAATGCGTCGAGATTTGCTAAGGGCCGTTCCGCTCTCTGCGTGTCTTACTGGTACTCTCTATCTGGTCTTTGGTGGTGATGTCAATGGCCAATTCCAATGCAAATGTCAATGTCAATATCGATGCCAATTGGTGCGGATTGGAGCAAGCTGACTGATAGATATGAGACGGGACAGGACGGGAACACTTGATGCATTTATGCTCTGTCTCTCTCGTCGGTCTATATATGCTAATCAACCAAGGATCCAAATAAACAGCAGAAACCACCAGCGGAATATCATCATCGCTCTCTTTTCCAGGATGCCTCGCTCTCAGTATTCAGCGCGCGGCTCACAAAACCTGTCTTGCCTGGTTTTCATTTTCCTCAAGTCGTCCGGAGCCTGTCTACGTTCTTTTCCGGCCCTGCTCTCCGGCCCGTGGTGGGAACCTCCTTGGTTAGAGCGCGCGCCACATGACATCCAACTTTGGACTACGGTTATTCTTTACTTACAGTTGGCCAAGAATGCCTCTCTGCAAATTCATCTTCTATGACTGAGATTTCAGCGCGCGCATATGTGTAGTATGTGAGTGTGTGTGTGTCCCCGCTCACATCTCTCATAGCGGATCCTGTTAAGATAACTAACTAAGTACACAGTTGGCCATGTTATCAAGCTGTCAAGTATGTAACAGGCAGAGGACGAGCGCTTCACCGTTTCCCTAGTTGCTCTTCCTCTGCTAAGCGCTTCGCGGTAATGTTTCTTGTGTCGCTCAACAGCTTCTGCCAATTGATGGGGTAACAGAGCCGCCGGGCTAATCAAGCGCCTCCAAACCCTCCACCAGGTTCATACCAACTTGGCCCTCCCAGCCTCAACTATATATTCTCCCCCGCGCTTAGCAGCTACGGCGAAGCGCTTGACTTTGCAAGTAGAGGGTAGAGCAGGGTGCTTTGCTTCACATTTTTGCACTAAGTCGGGTCGGTTGCTGGCCACCGCGTCGGACATTACCCCAGATAACGCAGCCTATCTCGTGGCGGCGCTGTTACCGACGAACTACATGATCCGATTATTCATGTCCCATTGGTGGCGGCTTCATCTCATCATGTCAGACCTGCAGAGCTTGATACATATACGACGTTGCCAAGAACAACCCAGAGCCATGGACGAACCTGCTCTGCTATTTATGGCCGACAAACCAGCCTACCTACCGATGCGCTATTTCAAGATTGATGCGTCTAACTGCAGCTAGACCCTTGTTCGAGAACTGGCCGCCAAACTCAGTTACCACCACAGCCGTACACGTGAATGTGAGTAAATCCCATTCCCTACGTCTTGATTGTTGGAGCTAAAACGAGACATCGTCATAATGCCTCGCTAGAAGCTACTAAATTTACGACTTACATGTCGCTCACGATGATGACCGGTGATATGGTCAGTATCGGAATCATCTAATATGGGTTACACGACGTCTCGAATAGATTTTTCTCTCGTGATTCTAAGCATGATATGTCTACATATTACCTCCAAGAATAAAATGTCTTTTTCAAGAGATGCATTTTAATCGCGCGACTCCAGGTAGGCGGGTACTTTTCATACCTATCATTCATGAAATACTAAATATAGCTCCCCACCCTACCAATATTTCTCTCAATTAGGTAAAGGCAATTGCATCTATAAACAGTCACGTAGTTGGATCCCGCTACTTGCTACTTTCATAACCCGTGCTATAAATCAGCACTACGAGATGAGATAAGTTAGAGAGGAAAGACGAAGCACACCGCCTCTTCTTCCTTGAGCTAGCAACAGCTCTTCAGCGTACTTGACTGGAGTTTTTCTCAATGCCAATACGTACTCATGCGCTAAATGGTGCTTTAACCTAGTGTAACATAGCGTTATGTTTGACGCCACACGGATCAAGAAGGATGTCGATCCCTTTGTTCCCATTTATCGAACTTCGACGATCAAATCCCGACGACCAGCCTACCGGTAACTAGGTCTATATTCACCCTCTTAGCTTAATAAAGCCAGCTTTGTAATATGATGAGTCCTAAATCTTGCGGCTGGGTACTTCCTCTCCAGCCTCAGCCGCTCGGCTATGCGTTTCGTCATATACGAAGGCAATATCCCAACTAGGGGTCCTGTTTTATATGCGAACAGGGAAACTTTTGTCTTCAACACAGGGTTGATAACCAATCCATCCCTGTGTGGAATCCTCAGTTTCAAGTTACCCCTCAATAATAACAAACATAGGCAAGGGTTGAAGCGACTACAATTCACTCGCATGATGCTAGCCTTCGGTCTACGGCAAGTGAGGAGTCTTGTTGCATATCAAAAAGAAAGGCACAGAGTGGGTATGTATCGTATTCTGGCCATGTCCGAAGACTTCTCTCGGCTGTTGTGCAGAATTGTACGAGGAGGATTCTCTGTCTATTGGTCAAAGGTAGGCCCGTTATTTGTATACACTGTCTTAAAATACTGGTCTGCTGAGAAATTGGCAGAGCTGGAAATTTGTGTTTTCATCACATGGAGCACCCCACCTATAGCAATCAAGGCGATAGAACTTATATGCGTCAAGTTGTTTCCAATCCGCTCTGTTGACTTCACTGTATAGTTTCAGTGTCAATCACTTCGTAAAGAGAGCTCCCAGGATCTCGATTTGAGATAGTTAAACCCACAAGGGGATAGAGGCCCTCTATTCCATCTCAGGCTTCGATAGCTCTATTTACGGCTACGCATCATAATGGATGTTGTATCTAGGGGACCCAAGCCCGTATATCGGCTTATGCATACCCAACTACCTTGCCGTCTACGACCAGGGTCCGTCTCCCAGAAAACCCAGCCAGGAAACACTGGCGCTTAGTGCCATGACAACTCATGTGAATTTTTATAAAATTCCTACTATTCGTGAAGCCCTGGTTCCAAAGGAGGAGCCTCCTAGGTAGACAATGTTGGGGACGAGACACCCATGAGACAGTTCCGATGACGCGGTCATGGCAACAGTCAAACAAATCCATGGCAACCCTAGACCAAGAGCTTGCTCATTATCTTCACTAGCCTGATGTATGTGCTTCACATAGTTTTATATCTATCGATCAAAATCGACGTTCAGGTGGTCTCAAGACAGTATCCCTATGCGATGCCTCCTGAAGTCCCGAACTATACGTGTCTTTACCACTCTATCGGCTATGTAATAGCTGGTACGCGGTAGGCTCAAGCATAAGGATACGGATAGTAAGGCGACTCCCATTATTAATCATGTCTAGGGAGGTCACACAAAAGCAAAAGTCGTGATTTTTATATACCAAATTCCCTTGTGGGATACGATTGTGCAAGAATATCAATTATGGTAGATTCTGGCCCACGCGGTTGTCTTTTAACAACACATATGCTGCGATTAGGTAGGCCCCGTCACAAATTTTGTAGAGCCGTGAATATTGCTTAGGCCGTATTGTGATGTTTAGTCGAGCTCCTGTTGGTTACTAAGTATGTTGTATTTCCGAGATGTGTTGTTGGCTAGTTATTGGATCCTCGAATGCTACTCTCAGGGTGTGTTACAAACCTGTAACCTTGTCACTGTAGCTTTACTACGAATAATTCGAATATAATGAATACAGCCGGTAACTTCCTTTACATAAACTATTCACGGACCATCGGAGCTGAATCTAAATTGACCCCGAGCCCGTTTCTCATTCTGAACCAACTGTATCACGATCTTCTCATCCAGTAGATAATTATTAAATTTCTCACTAAGACAGACTTCATTAAATAGTAGTTCTATATTCCCTACTCCATGTAGCAGAAGTCGTATATATTCTGCCACGAATGTCCTTCTATATCCCGTCTACATACCTACACTCATCTGGGTGACGTTAAACTACCTAAATCAAACCAATACATGTACCGGATCAACAAGGCTCAAGGCCCAACCACATACATAACTAGCAATTAGGATAATAAATTCGTTTTTTTCATTACCTAATAGTGTCATTATATTGTAGTTCCATCGTGGTTTGAGACCCGAGTCGTGGTTATGCCGTAAAACTAAAGTACCAAGGAATCAATATCAACAACGCAGAACATGACGCCGTTGCCGAGGGTTATATAATTAATCATTTTTCACTACCGTAATAGTATGTGATCTTGTTCGCTTCTTCTTGTTAGGTAGATTCTTCGTGGGAGAACCGAGGACAAGTTATTTCAAGGCAAACTGGTATGATGGCTTGGTCAAAGGCTCCCTGAGACCATTACCAGAAGAGGACTTCTATGAAAAGAGCATAACACCCATCAATACAACGAGAACCCTTTAGCTCCCAAGAAGTGATTCCCTTTGCCATATAAATGACAGAGCTTCTCCCATAGGACGATTGACATTCAATCTATATATTTATTTTTATAGATTCCACGACATTAACCGTAATACTGCAGATGGACTGCCAGGGGTGGTTAAGTTTCTATCTCAAGAATACTATGTTTTCGATATATAGCGATACAATATAATACGTGCGTGGTAGTACACCTATGTTGTAGTGGAAATGTGATTTGGCTATAAGTTTCCAGCGGCTGATTCTATACTGGATGGGTAAACGTCAACCGTACGTAAATTACTCCCTAGGAAGGCCGAAAGTTCTACATGAATTCTCATATTTAAAGTTAGGACCTTTATGCCACGAAACCACTGAAAGGTCACTGAGAATGCTAGAGATACTTGTAATACAGAGTAGTATTTCATAAGGAAAATAGCCTTCATTACCGGTCCTGTTACACCCAATGATTAAGAGTAATGAGTCCTGACACTTTCGCTTCTAATACCTAGTTGCTATCTAATAATAAACTAAACATGATAGGTATATATTCCAGTTTCATAGAGGTCAGCTTGTAGTTGCCTCGCTTCTACTTACATCGTTTGATACATACCGTTTTGCTTCTACATAAGCAGCCAGCAGCCTTGCGCGGCCCTGTCTCAAGTACGTGTGATAAGTATCTGCATCCGCAATGCCAGCTCTCGCCAGCAAATCTGATTAAAACCTCCGCATCTGTTATATCTGTTCCCCTTCTTATCGGCGAAAAGATATATACTAACCGCATGATAGAGAAACTGGGGCACATTCTTCGAAAGCAATATATATACCTGCGCATAGGTATTAGTGCATGGGCTGGTGGATGGGCTGTGTGTTCCTCATGGAATACACAGGTATAAATATGCACAGCCATATCAATAGTTTTGATTGTATTTTAGTAGTCAATCTATGCGCCTCTATACTAGCTGCATTGCTTTATAGTGTATAGTTATGCCGTCATTATGGACGATACGCTCCCTGCATAATTCTAAGCTTGCCAGGATGAACACTAGCAGAATCGTGAATCATGAAAAAGGATTTCAAGTCATCTGTCTAAATTATTTTCTATCTGTAGGCTGCTATATAGAATGCTTACGCTATCGATTGTTACGTTCACCATGGTTAGCGCTGTGTATTTACTGCGTAGGATATAGATGTCATATGTTCACAAGAGTCCCCCGTGTGCAGCATCACCCGTGAAGCCTACAGATAAGGAAGATATATAGGTAATAAGTATATCGGCAGCATCTGCGCTTTCATACTACGGTTTTATATTTGCCCAATTTTCCAAAATTGCCTCATCCCTTTTACCAGTACAGTCGGATTGGCATCGTGGGTATCACATGTTCGTGCTCTGTGAGTTTGTGTAGGACAAACTCGTCTTCATATCATACTGAAGGGTTTAGGTGCTCAATAGTGGTCTCTAGTGTAGCGTGG
This sequence comes from Nemania bipapillata, assembly GCA_029590615.1. Taxonomy (NCBI): domain Eukaryota; kingdom Fungi; phylum Ascomycota; class Sordariomycetes; order Xylariales; family Xylariaceae; genus Nemania; species Nemania bipapillata. The sequence continues at coordinate 11,276 of JAPESX010000135.1, read as the reverse complement.
TAAGTACATCTTGGGCTAAACTTTATATTTTCTCTCTGGCGAAAGGAACATCGGTGCTTGGTAAATTGACTGATATTATCGTATCGCTGAAAACCACCCTATCTAGTAAAAAAATGCCAGATGTCGGTGCGAATATCAAAATCCTGCCAGGAGCAGCACGATTAGATAAATCCACGATTGTTCTACTCTGCTAGACACGACCAATACATAGGCATAGGAAGAAGTGGCCGAGAAGGTTAAACCGTCCAGCGAAGACGGAGAGTTACAGAGTGTCTTCATAGCATGGCACCTATCATCTTCATGCACGCCTAATCATCCAAGCCTACATGTTCCAGCAAATAGCAAGAAGAACCGAGAAGACGTCTATCCTAAGCCCCCCACCCCCGACCTCGTAAACGGCTGCAAGGATCGAGGTTATTTCCTAAGCCGCGGCCGACTTACCGACTTACCGACCACCGCCCCCTCACCCGAGGCCGCGGAACTCGCTCTAGAACATAGGCGCGTCCGGCTATGGCCAGCACACAGAAGTAATACGGGGCAATTCCCACGCCGCGTCCCAAGGCATCCAGGCAGTCACATTTCCAAGAGCCTCACCCGGGCCAAGCCAAGCCAGGCCGTACCGAAGTCTCGATTTCCGCCCATCTGGCCCTACCGCCGCCATTGCCATTGCCATTATCATGCCATGCTACAGTTACATCACATATCACATCAAATCCCATTTCGCCTCGACATCTTCGCCAAGAGCGCTAAGTGACCAGGGGGAGGGAAAAAGGCGAGATTAAGAGGCGACGATCCCCATCAGCCTCAAGTGGGAATTAGCGCTTTTCCCCCCTCCCCTCAAAGACGCACGACATCACACATTACACGAAAACCGGGGGAGGAAAGGGAGGAATGGAGGGAGGGAGGAAGGGAGAGGGAGGAAATGAGTGGGGTTGAGAAGATACATGGGCACGAGGCTCTTCGGGATGCCATCTCCGGGGCGCAGATGTCAGGAGGGCTCGGCGCGCCCGTGGTGCACGTTGCTGCAGGTCGTCATCTCCGGGATGGGGCCGAAAACAAAAAGAGATAGCCTACATATACATACCCGTTGTATGTATGTATGTGAGTATGTATAGTGGATATACAGGTAGCCTGCCTGGGTAAGGCATGTATGTATTGTACAGCATATTCTGCACATATATCTGTATGTTAGTCGAGCCTGCAGCAGCGGCATGTCGCACTGAGAGGGAGATCACGACATGGGGCGGGAAACTGGTTCATTCAATTTATTCATCAGGCGGAGAGAGGAACATCCCAATCATAGTCGCGCCGAGAATGGCATCTATTTGCATTATTCAGGAGATATATTTCCCTGGTTGAAAGCCCACAGTTATCGTATCGTCATGAGGCTGTATGTAGTAGTATGTAGTAAGTGGGTTGAAATGAGATGTCAAGAAAAAATGACATAGGCATATGTAACGTACATACAAGTATAAGTCCGCAAAGGGTCTAAGCGGGACGGCGGGAGCATGTCGGTAATTAGCAGCGAGCTTGTTAGTCTCGGGTGTCGCGTAAAAAAAAANTTACCGACATACTACACTTTCAATACGCGTTTCCTAACTCGGGAGTATCACGCTACGGCTACGATAGGGAACTAACCGTGTTGTTGTTGGCGAAGATGTTCATCACCATCACGTCTGTGGTACCATCACCAACACTAACAAAACTAGATAGCCTAGGTACTACCCTCTTTAGTATCATGTATGTCATTAGTTCCCTGGCTCTTCTCCGAATGATCGTCAGGCACGCCAGGAACGCGAAACAAGCGTTGGTGTTAAGCGCGATTGGTGTGGACATCTTTTGATGAGATCTGGAGCGACGGAGGTCGAATCAGGTTGCAGGGACGCACTTGTCGGTTATGATTCGCCGGAGAGCTCTCTCGTGGTCTGCCGGGATGAGCTTGTTACGGTTTTAGGAAAAGGGTGGGACTGACTATTGCTGTATGGGAAGCAGACATAGTCTGGAGTGGCCATGGAATGGAATCATTGGTCCTTGAAAGAAATAGGCGTCGAAATTGAGATCGGGTCGAAAGGTGAAGCTTTCTTGAGGCTGAAAACTATACCTACTTAGTACATACACAGGCAACATCACTCTCAACTTACAACCATACATATGCCGTGTAGTAATACTCTAGACGACCTAGAGTACATAGTGAATCCTGCAATATATCTGTTTCGGACGTTTGTCTATATTGAAAGGACAGCTCCGACCTGGGATGGCATAAGCTGAGCTTCGAGTCCTTCGATACGTCCAGGGGGGGCTTGATCAATCAATAAATGACAGATCATTAAAAATATAGAGAATAGGTACAGTAACGAAAATATGTAGATGATGATTATGGCCTTTAGGTATATTCTGTAGCGAGGACAGGTCTAAGGTTCCGGAAAAGGACGATCACTATTGAACTAAACCCTGGTACAGAATGCTTTACGAGGCAGGTGTTCTGTATGGATATGGATATACTGCAAGTGAGAGTAGCATTGATTGATCGACTTGGTCTAATTCCTCTGGGTCGGTAGTCATGTAGATAGTCAAACCTAACGCGTTTCGTCGAAGTGTCTAGGTTCATCGATAGGTACAGTACAGAATACTTTACATTATTATTACCTATCTCACGTAACGACGGACAACTCTCGGTATTAGACCGAAGGATTAGATAGAGAAGGCAGAATAAGAATAGCCTTCACTTTCTGGTTGTCGGGCTTCACTCTAGGCGTTGCTGCAGTCATCTCGAAGCTGATTCGTGCCCGGATTGATGACAAGAGCGGTGCGTCGCGCATCTTGCTAGGTAGTCACCCTCAGCCACTTTTTTTCGTCTTTGGTCCGAAACGACAACACCACCACCACATATTCTGCACACACACCACACACAACAACACACACCACGCATCCCACATAACACACCCCCCTCTCTTCCTCCTCCTCCTCCTTCCCTCCATAATGCCTCTCCACCATCTACATGTATGTATGTATCTCATGCCATGCATCGTCCAGGTCATCCACCCACTCCGCGCGCCAGAAACGGGTAGAAGATGGACGTGTTGTCCGTAATAGGACCACGATAATTCTCGAAGTGGAAACAGAGAACACTAAAACATTGGTATTCGTTGCAAAAGTGCTCAGCGGTCAAATGGGGACCACTCACGGCATGCGGCGACACTGGATTGGGGCCGAGATATTGGGCCAGCTGTCTAGGGAGGTAGGTACTCTCTGTATACAGAATAGAACGACGTGCCGGGACTGAAGAGCGGTATTAGTCTAGATAGCCTAGGCCTAGATAGGTTTTGTCCTATTTGGGATGCAGGCTTCCGAAGCGGAGTAATTTGGGTACGGTACGCTACAGTGAACCTACCTACCTACGGCCTACTATCTACTATTCACTACCCACTCTCTACTACGCGTATAGGTATGTACTTACAGACCTACTTGTAGGTACCGGTATTCTGTAATCAGGCCGTGAAGCGATAGTATCAGTAGGTAGGCTCTGGCTTACATATAGTCCCGCCGCATTATGTACTTATGCTTGCCTGCGTGGAAACAACACCAAAGCGCCACCCTACGAATGTGACAGTACCGTACAGTATACTCACTTTATGTCGGAGCATACCTACTATACTTGCGCTACGACGAGCACAGCCATGTCCTTTGCCATGTTATGCCATGTATGTACCTACTTTATCCCTCACCCACTCGCCCTTCCCGATGGAAAAAGCGGAAATAAGAAAGTACTGTACATTTAATGGGAATCCCTAGACTAACCTGGGCAGGGGGAGGAGGAGAGGAGACAGATCGAGACGTCACCGAGAGTTCTGCCGGCCTCGACATATTATGCGCACATTGATGATAATAATGATGCTGATGATGACGATGACTATTATGAACAAGAACAAGCAGGAGTGCTTTGCAGGCATCCTCCGCCGGGTGCAACGATGTGGTTGGTTACACCGACTTTTTTTGTCGTCGTCGCTACATACATACCACCTTGGGACCCTCTTGACGCACCATATCTGACTAACCTTGACCTGATAAGATCGTTTTCGGACGGCGGAGGCCCTCTGTCCTTGGGTCCTAGCCCCATGGGAAAAAAAAAAAAATACTTACTTACCAGTTTGCTCTCACCGCCGTTATGAGTCTATGTGTACATGCGTACATACGCATACATACATCAGTAAGTATGTGTAGCTCTGAACAAAAAATAATGTTGCTTGCTTGCTTGTCTTGCTGCCTGCTTTGCCCCCCCCCGTAACGGCTATTGCCGGCGACAGTACGGACAAGTGGCTACCAAAAAACCTGTCTCGGATTAACGCCTTCTTCTGTCTCTCATGTATACCTATACTTAAAAGCTACCTCATACCAGTAGGTCGTATACCCCTGCTCCTTCGATGGGAGGGGCTTGTTTGGCTGGCGTCCTCGCGTATGAAGTTTGCTCTCTGAGTTCTGATAACTGTAACAAGATAAACATGGCATGGTTGCAATAATATGACTGGCCCCAGGCTTATATGCAACCATAACCACAACCATTACTACAAGAACAACCATAACAACTACAATAACAGCGCCCACGAACCAACAATCGTTGGGTGCGCATCCCATGTACATAGATACCGTGGGGTGCGGAGGGTACGGAGGGTAGGTATTCGCCGAACTTCGAAGCTACTTACATAGGTACCCAGGACTACCGCTTCTTGGCAGCCAGATCCTCCAGCCTCTTCTATTTCGATTCGTAATAGTGGCTAGGTAGCTATATGTACAGGGTAGGAAAAGGCTGAACTAGTAGATGTCTACATACAAGTACATAGTTGTCTACAAGTAGTCTACGTATTCTGTATTTACCGTGAGTAATTGAATACAACTATGAATAAATTTCTGGCATTAATTATCGCATCGCTTTTCAGGCGCATCCCACACCAAATTTATCTGACGGTGGAAGCGAAATGCCCTAATTTTAGGCCTCATCGATTGATCCCTATGCAATCGGCACTCGTGAGTCGTATACATATGCATACAGCTCAATCTATAAGCAATAAGGCAGATACCATGGTAGAACAACTATGCCTACCTATATTATATGACATTACTCTACATGGATACCTGACGTGAAACGTAGGCCTTGTCCGCTTCTAGACTAATACGATTTTTATATACCTACCTATAGAACCTGCACATATGCGGTCTAGTCTAATCTAGACTAGGCAGTTGGTCGGCTTGTCCATATTTTACGTCATTTAATCAATCCACCTCGAAAGAAGCAATACTCGAGAGCGGCAGTCAAACCTCGTGCAGTTGAGAAACTCATACAGGTACAGAATACAGCAGCGCTCTTTATCCAAGCGTAACAACGTGCTCTTTCGTATGGTCATATCTTTGTTTGTTCCTTCATCCGGCGACGGATTGCTAGTGAAATGTCTATTTCCATCCTGATGTTAGCACATGAACAGTGCTGTGCCATCCCCYTTTTTTCCAAATTTGAACAAGTCTGTGGTTGCGGGTTGACTCGAGATGTGTTTCTTCACCCCGCAGATTTTGCAGCTCAACGCCCTCTCGTCCGTCCAGTCACGTCATAGGTAACTAGCTATTGATACCCGTGCCTATGCGTGGTATTCGAAAAATGAGAAAAACAAACAAACAAACAGACAGACATATTCCCAGTCCATATCGGCATAGTAGACATGAATCAAACAAGCTGTAAGAATAATTTCTTCGACACTGGCAAGTGAAGCGGGGTATCCTTCCATTCATCGCGTTTCATCCATGCAGTCTTGCTCTTTACCAACCTACCCACAAGGCTTCCGCACTATGCAATCAAAATTAAAGAATATCAAAGTAGAGGGGCGAAGTGTATCGCGTGGGCGATGAAGAAAACATGTAGGAAAAGATCGAGAGCGAATGTCCCGGCGCCTGCCGACATGCCGTTGAAACTCCACGAGGAAAAAAAATAATAAAGCCTAGACCCTTATACGAGAGAAAAGACCAACTTGCGTTAGCTTGTTTCTTTCAAAAGCAGTGTAAAAACAACGCTCCCTCATTTCCGAGTGACTCCCCCGCCATGATTCCCATCCCCACCAGAAGAGCCTAGATACGAAATGGTATAGGCAACAAGAATCAAACATGTCGTAACATCGTGAGAGCTGACAAAGCAGATATTGGGGTGGCGCTGGGCCAGTTGCATTAGCTGTCGTCCTCGGCGTCTTCTTCTTCTTCATCTTCCGGACTTTCTATGGCCGTCTTTGCTTTCTTATTGGGTGTTGTTGAATTCGCCTCCGATTTTCTCTTAGAACCTGCTTTAGCCGCAGTAGGTGCCCCGGTGGCACTGTCTTTGTCCTCGCCCGCGGCTTTGGTGCGCTCGATTTCGGCTACTTCATCCGCGGTAAGGAAACGGCCACCGGGACCTCTGGGCCGTCGCATAGCATGATTATGCCGGGACTCGTGGAGATAAGGCTTTCGACCTTTGCTCGTTAGCCGTAGAGCCTCCTCTAAACGCTGACGAGCAACCCGTCTCTTTAAAATTCGGTGAAATTGTTTTGCATTGACATATAGCGGTGATTCTTCCACACCAGCTGCCATCTCTGGAGATTGGGGTTGCTGCATCGTCTGACCGGGTGGCATAGGGGGTGCAACAGCTGACCGAGGACCTGCGTGGTTCATCATCGGTGCATTAGGAACTCCTGGACTTGTGACTTGGCTCATCCGCCGCCCGGCCAGTTGGTTGACACTATTCATCTGTTGCGGCGAACGGGGATCCCGGGCTTCCTTCTTTGTACCCGCAGTCATCCTGGGTGAGCTCTGCGTGAGGCTGGGGTCGGACGTCATGTAGCTAGAGTATCCCGTTCCGCCGGCCGCGGCCGCGGTTGCGGCCATTGCCGCGGCCTGAATACCATAGTGCATCGTCTGCTGAGGCACGCCGTACTGTGCTTGATACATGTTGTGTCCTTGTCCAGCTGCTGAGGTCTGATGTTGCGATGGTAGAATAGGTGAAGTCTGAACACCGTGCTGGTGTATATTGTGGCTTGTGGGAGATGTGATATTATTCCCAGCACCTGAACTCGTGTAACCAGAATGCGCCGTCTGTGGTGGTTGCTGGTATTGCGCGTACTCCATCATTATTGGCGATATGTAGTGGGCGAACTGACGGCGAGGAATTTACAATATCCGGAATACGATATCCCTGCTTTTTCGATCTAGAGAGGTCTGAGTCTAAGCTTCCAATTCGGTTGTCGCTAGTGATTATCTGCGGTGGATTCTGTGTATAACTTATGGCCTTGCAGCAACCGTTTTCCGATCGCTCTACGCCTAGAGATAAAGGGTGGGATATTTGGCTGGTAGGGCAGACGCGTTGGGAGGGTCTTTCGTCACTTGGGTAGCCGCGATGAAGTAGGCTAGAATGCGACCCAATCTATTGGATATGCGTGGATGCGCTGGCACTGGGTGATGTGGTAGGTGCACGCAGGTGGCCGGCCTCTACGGCATATGCAAGTGGAATGGCTTTGCGGGGCGGGCCTCCTTGTGCCTCAGATCTTCAGGCTTGAGAAGCAGTACGACCACGTGAGTGCTCGGCGATGTGCAAGGCTACTCGAAGAATTCAATTCCAATGACGAATAGGCCTGGCGGAACGGCTCTCGAGATACTGATTCTCAGAGCTTCTCTCAACGGCTATTTGATTGTGGGGATCTGTCCAACCAGAGGCATTAGACATGCTGTATTAAGTATATGAAGAAAGTTCGGGTGATGCGAGGGGGTGGAGGGGTGGGCAACAGTGCTGATTCTTTGTGCTGGGCCACTACTTGATGCGCTGGCATGCATGACGGAATATGCACGAGCCAGGTCCACCCTGTCGACCAGCTCAGCGCGACTAAAGGTCCAACATCTGGACCGGCCGTCGCGCAAGGCGAAGCAGACCCTCCCGACAACTGGGGCCTGACGGCTAGGGCAAGAATCGGGCTGCAAAGAAGAACTGGAGAAGATGTATGCTTTCGAACACTTCAAGGCTCTGACAGGGGTGATTGGCTTGGGAACCCATGGCATACAGTTCTCCCACAGGTTGGACAACACATGGGTGGGCTCATTTTGGGAGGTAGATGGAGCACTTAGCCACACCAGAAACAAGAGGGTGTGGGAGAGAAAAAGGGACAAGGAAAGAATAAGGAAAGGCCCGATGCGAGTTACGCAAGAACGGGTGGATGGCGTCCTGGGTGGAGGAGTTTGCGACTTGAAAGAGGGTACGTTCATTCGTCACATTGCCTTAGTGGGCGAAAAGACGAGTTGGCATGGCTCTTAGTGGTGTGCGAATGCATCGTTGCAGATGAATAGATGGGGAAATGCACGTAGTGGAAAGTCCGTTGGTGTGGAAGAAAGTAGGGAAAACTGCATACCTTTTTTCAAACCAGTTCCCGAGTGTTTGGATTCGCCCTGTGGGTTGCCAAACTGGTGGATGTCTAGGCTGTCTTAAGATAACAACGTTAGCTGGGCCACCGAGCAGCAGAAGGACATGTGCAAGTATATGATGACGACGGTAGAAATAGTAGCAAGGAAGAAATCAGATCAGTGTTAGACAGCACCTGTCCCTGTCCAAGCTGGGAGCACTGGGGCCAGCACAGTACAGTATTGTACTCCTGCTAAGCTTGCAATCGCGTCTTAACATGGCAGCGGTACACAGGTCAAGCCTGCATGAGCAGGCAGTACAGGACTTGCGGACAGGCCGTGACCACACTTGTAAGACCGCGAGAAAATAAATAATTAAAATAATAACAATAATACCAAGGTAGGTAGATGAGATGAGAGGAGTCGGTACCGATGAGCCGGGGGTGTGGTGGCTCCGGGAGGGGAGGGGTTTGCGCAGGGCGGGTGGAATGCATTCACCCACTTACTAGAGTGCAAGTTGCGTAGGTTGAGGGGTCTAAAATGAGAGACGATCACTGATATAGAGACTTGAGGCTTCAACTGATCAAGCAATGGGGAAGTCAAATGAATGAATCCGCAGATAGCTTCAATCACCTGATGAGCAATAGCCAATGATGATAATGATCGCAGTCTCTACTTGCAGTGATAGGCCTCTTAGGCGTTGGCGCAAAGAGGGTCAAATAATAACAGACGAGGGCAGAAGAGCGTATTGATTTGCTGAGTAGGATGGGTGGGTGTTTGGGTCTCTCTAGGACCCTGCCGTTTTGTCTTTGCGCTGAGTCGCTGACTGGCTGGAGCTGATCAAGAGCAACCCCAGGTCTGGTATCGCATCATGAAAGGAATATGGGGTAGGTAGGGTACAGTAGGTGTTGTAGGCAGGTAAACAACGAAAGAAGACTAATGCACAAGAGGGTCCTTGACCTTTGGCGTTTATTGACAACAAATAAGCAGAGAGGGAGAAAGATGACTATGAAGTATTTGATAGCTTACCTATTTACTCAATGGAAAAAGAATGCTTAGATATAGGTAGGTTTAGGCGCAGTTATGGTTATAAGCAGGCAGTTGTGTACGCCAGTTTGTTGCACTATGCGCGCGACAAGAATGGAATGCACTAGGTTATAGGGCTGTGAGTTGTTGCGGGCTCTTGCTGAAGTAACGTTGTGGTACTTGTTTTGACCAACCCGCTCGGCGCGTGGTTGGCAGACAGATGCGTATGTAGGTAGGCCCTAAACCTTGTGCAACTTCTACGTTACAGGCTGTCTCTGCAAGTAAGAGATAGAGATAGGAGATAGAGACGGAGAGGCTCTTTCTGCTTTCTCTTAGAGTACGTAGCCAACAATTCCAGTTGGCTGTCTCTTTCTACCTAGGTATCAGATCAGATTAGATAGACTGATACGGTACGATACGATACGCGGGTGCAACAACAAGGCAGCGATTGGCGTAATGGCGGCGCGTGCCCACACAAGCTGCGACGGTACCTACTTACTGTGCTGCGTGTAGTAGGGAATGCGAATGCGGCAAGAGGCATACAACACAGTACTGTACATACAGCACTGGTGTTGTGCTGTGCTGGGCTCTGATAGAGTTCCGACCAAGAGATGCACTCCAATTGATGGATTGCAATGAGCTGCCGTGAATGGCTGGATCTGATTTGGCGAGGCGAGGGTGTTAAGTTTCAGGAATAGACGAATAGATGTATCGCTGGGGGGGARGCTCGTCTTGTGTTGGATGAGAGAAGAGAGACTCGCAATTGATTCGATGAAATTTCACAACTGGTGGACCGAGGCGAGCGAGGGCAGATTGATTGGTGAAAATTTGGCAGAAGCGAGTGAATTTTTTAAGAAAAGGCAATGAGGGGCCTGGTGCTTTAATGGGGGGGTCCTTTTTGACTAATCAGCTGCCCTGCTGAAATCTGGTGTGTGGGGCTTGAAAAACAGATCTGCATGAGAAGTACTCCAGGTACGTACCCCTGGTACCTTTACGCACCGCTGCGCGTAGAAAAGATACCCTCTGGATCCTCATAGCCCGAGCCACTATACCTGCATGGTACTCCGTAACTTTGGGTACCTTGGGAAGGTACTTAGGTACCTCCCGCTTGGCCGGGTGCGTTCACAAGTACCTAAGTAAGTATCCAGGGCCAGGTTTTGGCCACCGACACCCAAGCGCCGCCAACGCATCGCTTCTGAACCCGTCACATCACCGCCTGTCCGATTGCGACGCACATCATCTACGAAAAATAGTCTCTCAATGCGATCGCGGTGCGCTTCCGCTTTGCCTGCCAAAGCCTTAACCTTAATCTCCCCACTTCTTTTTAATGTTGCCTGCCTAACTATAGGCATAGCAAAAGCCTGGCATATAGAATGAAGAGGGATCTGTCTGCTTGTGCACGCGTATGGACAGCGTATTGGCATCGTACCATACTTTGAGCAGATTGATGTCGGCGATGCTCAGACAATATACATATACGGTGGGCTTCTGTTCGGGCATCAATTTCTTTGATCCCGTGACATAGCTGCCCTCCCACGACCGTAGCCTCGGATGTAGCCTGTGCCGCATACCTGCTTCTTTCCTCCGGTCATGGAAGATCTATCTCACAAGAGAGTCGCATGACTTGTTATATTCTCTTGTACAGTAGGTATACTAATATCGATGTCAATGCCTGCTGCTATTAGTCGTATGTTGGTCAGCACGCCCCTCTATTTTCTGGTGGCTGGGGAACTGCATCAGCCACCTCATTATCTAGTGTCCACTGCACAGAATGTTCTGTACATATGCCATTCCCCTGTAAAAACCTCTCCATCAATGAGACAATTTATGCAATATCTGCTTTCTTGTTGAAT
>JAPESX010001349.1:0-10076 GCA_029590615.1 Nemania bipapillata | reverse complement strand
AGTGAGGGGGATGGGGATGGGGATGAGGATGAGGATGAGGATGTGCTGCGTTGGCTGGACGAGCTTGAGCGCTGGGGAGATGCGTATGAGAGGACGCATAGGGCCAGGTCGATTGAGGGCGTGGCACTTGCGAGAATGAAGTTTGAAGGGTGGTTAAAGGACGTCCCATGGTGCTTTCGGGGTGTTGCGCGCGAGCTTTTGGCTGCGCTTTTTGATGAGGGCTTTCGGGAGGTTATGGGGTAGGTTTTTTGGTTGGCTGATGAAGTGCAGGGCTTATGCGGAGCTGCTGCATGCTGGGTTGGGTGAATTAATGAACGGATGCTAACTAACGATGGTTCATAGGATCGAAGCGCCTTCGAGAGCAGCCGTGCTTGTTGTGGAAACTATCATCTTCGTACGGAGTTTTGTACGGGGCTATTTCTGTTCACCTGTGGCCTTGGTGAGAGGATATAGACACACTTGATGGGTGCGATTTCGTATCTCGACTATATAAGTGAGTGAGTACATACGTTGATTTGATTGTCAACAATTCTTAGCTCTTTCTGTCTCAAGTGTGAGGTTTAGTCGACATGCATTTAATTAGTTTTCATTTTCATAGGAAGCAGAGCGCCTGAGAGTAAAGTTTGTAGTTTGTTTGTGAGAGGCGACGGAAAAGTATTAACTATATGAGATGACTAGGCCTTCGCCTTGCCTAGGCTGATCTATAGTTAATCCTCATTCATAAACTCACATAGTTTAATCACTAATGTAAACACCATACACATGTATATAACATGAGGATGTGCGACATACAATATCGGGTTTAGTATACCACAGCTACCTTCACCTAGCCTACATACCTACCTAGTCTAAAATCTAGATTCCAAGGGGTGACGCCGATACCTAAAACAGCGAATGATGCCCGGTAAGCACTGCCTATTTTGTCGCTAGTCAGGAACCCGGCGATAGCGCGACTGCTAGGTCAGGACGGAGTGAGTTGCCTGTGTCGATCAGGGCGGGTCCGGGGGGTTAAGGGCGTCTAAAGCTGCAACGAGCTGGTGTTTCAGGGGGTGCTCTGCGTAGTGCTGATGATGTAGGCATTGTAGTATATAGTAGACCAGGTAGACATGACCAACCTCATGCTGAGTGCAGCAATCTTTCAGAAATCAACAACTTGCATTTACTTACCATCATCAATACCTTAGCTTCATTTATTTACATCGCGTATCAACTCGTTCAAAATGGTAAGCAGATACTCCGACATCAATCAAGTTCTTTGCTAATCAGCGCATATAGGCCAGATCACTATCAAAAGAAGAGATACAGGTCTTCAAAGACCTCTTCGATTCCTATGTGAGTATACCGCACGTTCGCAGAGCGAGAAGAGCATATGATTCTAATGTCACGTTTAGGACACGGATAAGGGCGGTTAGTCCCGCCTGTTTTCTCCCTTCTAGTGCTAAAATCGTGATGACCATTCGCCATGGCTATTGGCTGGTGCTAAACGAGTCTCGCACAGGTAATATCAGTGTGGAAGAGTTCGCCCAGGTCATGGCGCAAAGCCCCGGGAAGCCGCCGTCGAAAGAAGAGGTCGAGAGGATCATCAAGGAAGTAGACCTCGACGGCNATGGGTCGATTAATTTTAACGGTGAGTTTGCTGTAAAACATGCGAGATAATACCCTTGTTTTCCGCTGTATTGTGTTTTCTTCTTTTCCCCTTCATCCCCAGGTGCACGATTATTGGGCGATTCCTAGCACTAATGCGCCGTAGAATTCATCACCATGATGACGGGCCAGCCGTACCCGCCCCCAACTCAGGACAGCCAGGAAGAATACGCCCGCGCCTGGAAGGAATACGAGCCTTCTCTAAACGGATCCATCACGGCGAGCCAATTTCGCCAATTGATGTCTGGCTTGGGCGACCCTGTGAGCGATGAGGAGATTGAGCAGTTAATAAACAATATTGATGGAGAAGGGAAGCTGAGTTGTGAGTATTATTCCTTGTCAGTCGATTAGGCGACTTATCTAACCAATTCGTGATTTCGATTTTACAGACAGAGAATTTGTACACTTCATGACTAATAGGGGGGTCGAGATGGATATTGTAAATAGCTATCAGTGAACCCGCCCATTTCACCAATTCCTTACAACACAAAAATCTTGCAGTGTGGCATACAGCATAACGAATGGATGGCCACGAAGTATAATGCATTTTGATTGTCGTCCAATCCCTCTTTTCTTTTGTAAGCATCAAACTCGCCGTGCCTAGTATGCGCCACACCTCATCTTCAGCCTTTAACTCTAGTGATTATACATCTTAACAAGACACACGGCGACTAGTTGTCAAGTTCACTCTTGACAGGGTCCCAACAGACAGGCGAATACTCTTTCGTCTCCAACTCGGCCATATCCTCAGGGGAGAGTTCAAAGTCGTAGAGCTCCGCATTCTCCTTGATTCGAGAAGGCGTCACACTCTTGGGTAGCGGGACGAGGCCTTTCTGCAAGCTCCATCGGAGTAAGATCTGGGCCTCGGTCTTGCCGTGCTTCTCGGCTAGCTTCACTAGTGTCTTTTCGCCCCACCGCGCACCTTGTACGACGGGCGAATAGGCCTCGCAGGCGATATTGCGTTTCGCAAACCAGTCGATGATGTCATTGCGGGCACACCACGGATGGATCTCGTACTGTCCGACGGAGATTACGCCACCACTTCCCCGCTCGGCCTTAAGCTCAGCGATGTGCTGCTCGAGCTCATCGAGATGGTGGACGCCGTAGTTGCTCACGCCGATAGAGCGAAGCTTTCCTTCTTCGACGGCCTCGACGAGAGCCTTCCAGGCGCCCTTGCGAGCCGCAGATCCACCATACGGCGCGTGGAGGAGCATCAGGTCGAAGTAGTCGACACCGGCGGTCTTTAAGCTCTTTTCGACCTGTGCCTTCGTAGCCTCATATCCACCCTTGACGCCAGAAGTGGGGATTTTGGAAGTGAAGAAGACTTCGGAACGGGACAGGCCGCTAGCTCGCAGAGCATCGCCGACACCGGCCTCATTCCGGTAGGCGGCAGCAGAGTCGATATGACGATAGCCAGCTTTGAAAGCTTCGAGACAGGCTTTCTCTGTATCCGGTGGTGGACTGGTTCAATATTTAGTATACGGAGCAGAAATGAAAACACCAAGCTAGTATCTGCAACTTACGTTTGGTATACCTGAAGAGGGTGGAGTCAGTATAGGTAGAAGTGCATGTTTAGTGATTCAAGGCATGGAGAGAGGAGGAGGGATACTAACGCCAAAACCTAAGCGGGGGATCTCATATCCGCTGTTCAACTTGAAAGTTGAGTTGATGTTATAAGTAGAAGCCATGCTATTGCGGAGAATAGGAATTAGTTAACAAAGCTAGCCGATTTGGTTGATGCTCGTATACGAGCTGAAAGGAACGAAGGGGCAAAGGCATGACTTTACATACATTAGGCGTTTATACCAGCGATGACGATACGAGCTACGCGAGGGGAAGTGGAAGAGGGAGGGGTATAGACGCTGAGTGAAACTTAATAAGGGATGAGAAGGTGAAAGTGATGGGAACGCAGATGGACCTCTAGCACTAAGTGTTGAACTGTAGGCAAGCTGCCGATACTTATACAGTTCCATAGGTAGTACCTACCCTATTACTAACGGTTTGCTTCGGCGATAACTTGCAATGTGGATGCGTGAGAATTATGTAAGTACGGGAGAAATTAATCAACGTATGTACCTATTTCACTTACCCATCTGCATAGATGTATTCCTACTTGTGCATGCAGTAGAATGATGCAATTTATTCTCATGTGTTAGTTCCAATTTTGCTGTTGAATTTCCTATTCTGTGGCAGGTACGAAGGACAGTGTATTAATGCCTACCCCTCACGGTGGCTTCTAGGTCTCCCTCTATAACCTCTACAACATCATTAGCCAATTTAATCGCTTATAAATCTAGTAGTTTATTAGAAGCCTTCGTGGAGTTGAAGGCATTTTCCAGCCACACCAGCCCCAACCTTCCTTGTACATTACCCAGCCAACAGGTACCACTACTTGGCAGCCCACTACCTACCTTACCTTATCCGCCTTAGACATCAACGCACGACCTCGCTGATCAATCAGTCCAACTATCTAATCATGACATTATCTATCTTTATAGCCTGCCATGTCCCGTGAATACGTTCAGGATTGGGTTAATTCTTTAATACTTAACCCAAAGCGTCGGCGTCTTGAAAATGAGAGCCACGATGTCCATCATTCATATTCGTCCGACGTGCAAGCGCTATATACACCATCCCCAACAATGAGCAATGTTGATGATATCGGGCGCGTTGGGAGGAGGCGCACCGGAGACGTTTTAACTGAGGACGCCGGCATCGCGGCGACTCCACCTTCCAACGAGACCCCCAAGTTCCCGCCTGCTTTACCCCCCTTGCCCGTCAGAGAGCTGAGAGAGCGCCTGGGAGGGGGCGCATCGAAACGCCGATCAAGGTCAACAAGTCCTATCAAAGGTAGGCTCGACCTTCAAAAGCTAGAGAAGCCCGTGCGAATAGACGGACTAGAAGACGGTGAGTCAGATACACTGCCCGCCGACATTCAAGCCTTGCATAGGCAGCTTCTGCTTATCGACGAATCACATCACGGCGGCGACTCCTCAACCTCCATGGAACCAGATCCCGATGCGAAGGCCACAGCTGCGGACGCAGCACTTTCCCGGATACGCCACATACGCCACCAAGCCATTGCCTCTGCCAAGTACCAACGGCATGAGTGCGGGTGGAACAATAAGGTACACACGCCACTTCTGGAGTTAACATTCGAGTCTGAGCCCGATTCTGAAGGACAGCGTAGCTGGACACCATCGGTTCGTGTTGAGCCAGCGATTTGCGCCTCGATTGCTCGTGATTCGATCCCACGACTGGGAAAGCAGTTTATAGGCAGTGATGCGGGCTCAGTATTAGCCTGGTCTGCGTCAGAGGAAAGCACAAGCACTGGGTATTCTGGCCAATCCGACCTACCTCCGGCACGCCCTGATAGCGACAGTAAGACGGTCGACTATATGGTTGTGGCCGACGTTAAAAAGCACATGCCTCTGAAGAAAGTCATTCTAGAGCTAATACTGTCGGTTGGGGATGGAACTCCGGCTCATGTTAACCAGACCATATATCCGGCTGTGTCCGAGAGCCTTATTGCCGTTTCTATCGAGACCCAGACGGCCTCATCGTCACGAGATCCCTTGTTGCAGCTTGCACTATGGGTCGCAGCGTGGCATCAACGCATGTACCATCTCCGCACTATACGTCTTCAGCAGACCGGACTCGAAAATCAGAAAGTACTCAGGTTGGCATCGGTCCCTCTGATCGTAGCAACGGGTCACGATTGGGACGTCTACTTTGCATGTGATGAGGGTAGTTCCATTATGCTTCGTGGTCCTTTACGCATTGGCTCGACGGCTACAGAGCCTTCATTACATTTATTAATCAGCTCCCTAAAGGCTATCAAAAGTTGGATAAAAGAAGGATTCTATCGTACTATGTGTGAGTGGTTTGTATGTGATATTGATCAGGTTAAAGCAACCGAGCCGGGACGTGCTGGTGCAATAGGTGGTTAAATGTTCACCCTGAATCTTATTATTAAGGCTACTTAAGTAACCTATATGTTCTATGTTTAAAAGCTTAGCACACTTGCCGCTTTTGCTCAGGTTTAGCTTAGCTAAACATTAAGCAGGTAACTAAGCATATACGTCATGCATAAGTAAACGGTCTACAAAACGGTACGGGATACTGTTAATCTGAGAGACATGTCCTATCGCGGCACTAGATAATTTTGTCCTGGAGTTTGACTAATTAATAGATCAATCAGAAGCCAACCTCCCTTTCCAACTGTGAGCCAGATCCTAGCAATCCCACAAAGAGACCGGCTTCACACTTGCCCAGGCACGACCAACGCTGCCTGGATACATGAATGCCTACGCGCATTTCCCGGTAGTGCTGCAGAAGCCCACGCACGACAACTCTACGAGAATTCGGTCGCCGGGGTCTCTGACCGCACTTCCACACGCGCAGTTTAAGGTGATGTCTTCGACCAGGCGTTTCTGGCATGATGGCTTTCGAAATTCCTAGCGTGCGCCACCCATCCTTCCTTAGGATGGTCCGCCCTGCGTCCGTCTTGATTCTCTCGCTGTCTGCGCTCTTCTTCTGCCGCCGCCTTGTCTTTGAGTGCGTCCCAAGCCAGGACTTCTTCGGGCAGCAGTTCTCCGGGGAAGAAGATGGGGAGAAGACATCGCCCCAGACCTATGATTTCAGCTTCAAGGGCCAAGAGCGAATCCATTGTCCTCATTTCCCCAATCACTTGTTTAAAGTCGAGGTGTACCCCTAATGCACTCGGGTCTCTTCGCCACCCTACTACAAGAATATTCTGTAGCATGCCTGTGATCCCGACCCCGAGAAGATACCAAGTGTTTGTCGACACCCCTGCCGCTACAATCAATAGGCTGATCCATGATGCTGCTATTGTGGCTAGGATGAATCTTGTCAAGCGGTTTGACGATGGGTACTTCTGTCTATCAGTGGCGAGGTCTTCCAGGTTGAGGCCTCGGCCGTTGCCTAGAATGACAACAACATGTTGCGACCCATTGCCCTGAGTCATGATGTAAGTGTTGGGGGAATTGCGACGACATGCCCATTTCTCTGCTTTCCACTGCGGAAGGCTGCCTGTGACCAGGGTCAAGATGGTGCCGCAGACGGTAATCACGAAGATGATCCACTCTCCGGTAGTAGCAAATGGTATCGCCGCTATCACAAGCTGGATCAAAGTCACCGCGGCGCCGCTCCAGTAGATGAAGTCGTGCTTCGGCTCGCCCGCAATGGCGGACTGGCTAGGCTCATAGATCGCAATGCAGAGCCCCGTCTGTCTTCGTCGCTGGATCACTCTTCCGGCTTTGGGATTTCTTCTCATATAGTTCGCCCGCTCGTCCAACATCGCCTCTAATTTCTGCTTGGTAACAGGGTGCATCCACCCTTCGTAGTCACGAGATATGCGGCTAATTATCCAGCTATTATTACTACGTGTGTAGCCGCTTTTGGCTGTCACAATTAGGCATTGGTCCCCGGCAGCCCGAGGCATGAGCTTTGCCTCGCCCACGCTTGCGAGCAACATCGTGACCGCATACGATACCCAACCTATTGTCCGACTGCGCCGTCAGTCATCTGCCTCGTCTAGTAGGATGTACTAGCTTTGGGAAGGTCTCTTCTGGAGTATACCCACCGAAAGAGAATGTCACGGGGGTGAAGATACCCCCAGCCAGCTGCGCAAGAGCCTTGCTCACGATCTCGCCGCCAAGCAGGAGCAAGACAGAAACCACATCAACCGGCTCAGTCCATTGCTTCCTCTCCTGGTAGGCGGACCGGGAGAAGTTGGCTACTGCGAGTCGATGGCCTAGTCCTAGTCCCGTTCCATCCAAAGGTGGCATTTTCGGAGATATTCGCAAGAAAGATCCCAGAGGTTAGATTGTTAATGGTAAGTCACTGCGGGTTGGAGTGGAGTTGATGAGATTCTAGGCATACTATATACTTACTCTACCGCACAAAGTGCAATAATACGACCGCCATTCTGTCCCGTTAACGTGGCTAGTTATGTCTCTCGTGAGTTATTCGTTCGGGCTTTCTATCTCCCTTCGGGGCCGAGCAAGGCTTTCTTGTCAGGCTTCAATATCAGCTACCCGGACACTCCACCACCCGGACGCCTTACTATCTGGGTGCCTGATAGTTGGCTGCCTGCATGATTTCTATGTATGGCTAGTCAGCCACATACGTAACGGCTACTTATGTTCTCTAAATTGCGAAGTAACACAGCGTCTATAGCCCTTCGATTCTCTCCTCGCAATCAGATTCTACGGTTCTGTTGTCTCGGCCGAGAATGTTCCCCTTCGCCTTTCATTTCTTACCTGGCTTTATGGGCTTCTCCCGCTCTATCAGTTCTACTGCTCCTTTGTGACAAGGGGCTGATGTAGCTTGGTGAAAAGACTCAACTCAACTAATAATCCTCTACGGCTCTGAAGGGTCCGTAAGGTCTCTTCTATAGCTTTATCCCAAGTAGGAATCTCTTCTATTTATACCCAATTCCTTAGAGTCTCTCGGGCGCTTCAATGCTCTATTGACCGGTCAAGCCCTACTTAGGGGTAGTCATCCTATTGGCCGTTTGCATGGCCTGTGTAACATAGGCTAGCCTAGAAACGTATGAGTAGAAGTTTGTATATCTAGGTATAGCAACCCGACAAGTCGTAATGGCTAGATACTTTACATATTACTGTTTTATCGCACCTACATATATTAGATGGAGTTCTTCTTGATGCTTATAACACTTTTACTCTCGGTACATGTGACGTACTTTTTTTGTGTATTATTTCCTAAGGATCGCATTCTAAGGGGCATTCTCTCGTCCGTAAACCGGAGGCGAAGCCTAAGGCTGGATATATTTTGTGCCGATATTTTGTTTACCTCTTGTCTGCTCTGCCTCATCTCTTGAATAAGCAAGCTGCAGATCGGTAGAAACGCTATAAACGTTAAATTCAAATAGTACTTTCATGTTCATGTTATTGGGCATTCTAGAAGTAAGCACTATTGTCGGCGATTATATTTATAAGTGCGAAAAGCGATTAGGTACATACATAGATATGAAAGATTATTACAATAATTAATAATGATAAAAGAGATGTTGGTTGCTAATCACCAACCTAGATCTAGTTGGCCCTTATCTCCGACGACAAGTCCGTTTAATTGGAAACAGTTATTTACATTCTTTACAGTTGATTCACGACTGGAAAGTTATGCTGATTTGCGTTTACTAGCTTATGCAAAAGCGACTTCTGCTCACAAAAGCGGCGTCGCTCAGTCGACCTCTCTGACGTCAGGCTCTCTCTCAAGCTCAGCATCGGAGATAGTGCGGGGTAGATTTAGTCAATTGCGGGGCAGACTTGTGTCACACTACATACATATGTACATACATTCAAGGATCTTGTAGGTCCTAAGATGTATGTATCTTTCTTCTAATCATCAAAGCCGGGGAAATAAGGTCCCGCTACCTACAACACACGACCGCTTCGCTTTACTTCTTTTTCCATCCCATGCAATAACCCCCACCTCAATATTTTCATATACCGAGCGAACAAAAGAGGTCCAGCTTGACTTTCATCATGCAGCTTGTCGGCTCCAAGACATCACAACGCCTGGAGGAGGTTGGCGAGGGTAGTCTGACTCTCCTACCTACCGATCCAGAAGATATGGTAACCAAAACTCATCGACATGTTTAGGACCTGGTCAGGTCCCTCAGACTAAACATAGCTGTGATAATAACTCTCTCTTTCTACCTGCTAGTGGCATGCCAACAACCTGATCGGCCCCGAAGATGTCATCAAGGCCCACGCTATCCGCAAGGTCACCACCGAGTCCAAGACGGGCAGCACCGTCTCTGAGCGCGTGCATACCGACCTGACCATCCGTGTTACCTCGACCTTCTTCGATCCCCAAGCTTCCCAGCTACACGTCTCGGGCACTGTCATCATCGAGAATGCCTGGGTCAACCTGGGCCAGTACCACACGCTCGACCTCGAACTCAACCGGCCCTTCACTCTCTGGAAGAAGTACGGATGGGACTCGGTGGCGAAGGAGACCCTGGCCGACGCGATCAAGCAGGATAAGGATGGCGCCGTTGCCGCTGTTGTCATGCAGGAGGGCATAGCCAACATCTGCCTCATCACCGAGTTCCGCACCGTCCTCAAGCAACGCGTCGAGAGCACCATACCCAAAAAGCGATCGGCCAGCTCGGACCAGGACTCGGGCATGCGCCGCTTTTTCGAGAAGACCCTATCCACCCTCACGCGCAGCATCGACTTCTCCAACCCGCGCCCCTTACTATTAGCCAGTCCCGGGTTCGTGGCCGGCGATTTCAAAAAGTACATAACCGACGAAGGAACCCGCCGGGGCGACAAGACCTTGTCGGCCATAGCCAAGCAGGCGACGGTCGTCCACTCGAGCTCCGGTCATCTCCACAGCCTCAACGAGATCCTCCAGAGCCCCGAAGTCACCGCCACGAT
>JAPESX010001348.1:0-10082 GCA_029590615.1 Nemania bipapillata | reverse complement strand
CTGCTGTTNCAAGATTGCGCCCTGTCATTTTGCACATACTCTTAGAGAGATTAGGCATACTGTTCAATGTGGTTGTATTTTCTTTCTCTCCTTCTCTTGGTTTTATTCCTATATCCTTTTATCTGCGTTGTGGTTTCTCCCTTTTTCTGTTTCTCCTCCTCCCCCGACCCTACTTTATTCGTGATTGCCTTAATAGCATCGTGAAGTTGGTCAATATAGAGACGGCCTGCTAACTGTTATGGTCGTGAGTAGTACTTTGAAACTGACAAGTTCTGGATTTTCGGTTAAATCATAACGATAACTTGGAGTTCCTTACCTAGCTGTCTTGATGCTTCGACGAACCGCATCTTCCGAAGCCGCCCGCCTTCATTGATGATACAAAGCAAGACCCCTCCTACGTCGCGCGGCTAGCTGAGGTGAGGAGGGGTTGCAGCTCATTGGGATACAGGAATGTAGAGTGAAGTAGCATAGACAGGGAATACCCTTCCATTTTGTTGTCTCTATATCGACGCGGCTTGTACAAAGATCTGGGATATTCAGACCGGCACTTCGGGCCCCATAACGTTTAATCTGGATCATTGTATTTTGGTCCGAGGACTAAGGCTCAAAGTTGCATCTTGAATGGATATCTTTTTATGCATCAAAACCTGTGCCAAGCAACATGCCCGGAATTAAACTTAAACATAGCAGCCCAAAATAACCTTTCCTGCAAACTCCATAGCTATGCATAATGAAATCACACGCCGCAACCCTAGACTGGGTCGGTACTTAAGTGGCCTTAACCATTGCTGGCACGTATGTGTTAGTCATTCCCTCGTCGCATGACTGCTAGAGACCTGGGGTTAAACTTACTAGCATCAATTTGGTTTATCTGAGGGAGAGCCAATCGTACTTTGTTCCGGTATAGAGCTGGCTGCCTCTGCTGTAGGGGGTTTCCTTCAAAATAGACAGAGTTGAGGTCCTTCTTATCTGCTAATTCCCTCTCCACATCCGCAATATCCGATATTTGATTACTGCTGGCCCATAGGTCCTGGAGCTTTTTCAATCCACCCAGACCCTTGAGACTCTTAACCTTATTGCTCGCGATGTCGAGCATGGTTAAGTTGACATTGTGTTCTAGCCCTTCGAGGCTCTCAACTGCGTTATTGGATATGTAAAGCTCCTCTAGCTGTGGTACTTCCCGCAGGGGTGAGAGATCGCTGATTCGGTTCGATTGAATGCTCAAGAGCCTTAGTTTGGGTAACCCTCCTAAGCCATGGAGCTCCGTAATCTTATTCTTGCCCAACCATAGCTGCTCCAAGTTCTTTAGCGAGTCGAGGTTTTGAATTTCTCGTATCCGATTCGATCCAAGTTCGAGCTGGCGTAGATTGACTAGTGCCTCGAGTCCTTCGATTCGGCTGATTTTATTAGAAATAAAATACAAATCGGTTAGTTTGGTGAGGTGGCTAATGTTCTTTATGTGTTTGATTTTGTTGTAACTCAAATCCAGAGAGGTAAGCTCGGTGACCTCGTCTAGTCCCCGAATATGGGAGATGAGATTGTCGTAGAGATCGAGATCTTGAAGTGTAGTGGCTAGAGAAGACAGCCCCTCGATATTCTGCACAAGATTTTGGCGGAGGCATAGTAGCCTGATCTGTCTGAATCGTTCCAGATGGAGGCCAGGGATTGAGGTAATTCGAGACTGGGCAAGACTAAGCTCCTGAATGTCGGGGTCTTCGTCCTCTAGGAGGTCTGATGGAGACGGAGCAGTAAGTAGAAGTAGGCACTCAAAGGGGCGATGGTATAGTATTGTATGTAAGTAGGGAAATTACCTTCGTCGGCATCAATTTCTTGTCCAGGCAAGACATTCTCGTCATCGGAATACTCTGGGTCTGAAAGCGCCTCAGGGTTTTGAATCAAGGCACTACGATCAATCCGTAGCTTGCCATCCCATCCTTTGCTATCTAGGACCTTATGGGAAGACTCGCTGTCTGCGTGGTAGCCTACGTCACTGTTTACGTGCTTCTCTGTAGCCTCTGGACGGGCTTCGTCAAAAGCGGGCTCGCTGGGTGGTAAGCAGTTATCCTCATTGCCTTCGTTAGGCATGGCGGATCAAGTTAGCGGCGGTGTCAAATATCCTATGTGGTTTTTGCGACCGGCGAGTTTATGTTTGTGTAAGAGGAAATGATAGTTGACGGAGACAGGTCGTAGATGGATAGGTATTATATGGAAGGTTTGTTTTTTTAGGACATCAGGCGACGGAATAAGTAAGAGGGGAGTTTGTAGCGGAACTGACGAAGGATCTATGCAGACAGAAAGCTTATCCCTGTAGAATACCTACCCAGCTTACCTAATGCGGGGGGTTTGGTGGAGCAGAGCAGCCGATTTACAGAATACAGAATACCTGCCTATATAGGTACTTAGGGGGTGGGGGCCGTCATTATTTATTACAGGGAAACACCTAGATAGATCAAAAGTTAACCACATGCATCTATCTATACAATAGTACCTTGTAAGTAGAATCTAGATGAATAGATACTACCTACTTCCGCTGAGCCGTAATTTTGATGGCGGTGCTAATCCATAGCCAATAAAATGGATGAATATAGCCCTTCACACAATTTTTTTGTTTTTCTTATATGCCCGATGCAACAAATGCTAAGCCATAATTTCAATGGCAGTGCTAGGTAATGTTTGGCACAGACTCATCCTTATAGGCTTATGTGTAAGTACGTAGCATGAAGTTCATGATTCTGAGTTTCCGTCGTGTCAAATGAAACTTCAAGTGCATGCTCGTGCTAGCAAGGACAGTGCTGTAAGCCTGTTGCAGGATAATCCGAGCTGAATATACATATCAAGATAACGCAAGAGTGAGGCACAGTATGGTTAGCTTATATCGATTTATGGGATGAAGAAGGCCAGAAATGGCAAATGAGACTGGCCTCTCACTCCTAAACGGCCTGACTATTACTTGTTGCAGTTACTTCCAAAGGCAATACTGTAGAAATGCCATCAACTATGCAATTCACGAGCTAAGTAAAGTATTTAGGTAGATAATCCATGTTGACTAGACTCGTCTATTGACCCGAGCTTAGTATCGACAATCTAACTAAGCTTTGGCCTGCATCTCATCCAAGTTTAACCCACGGGTGTTGACGAAGCATCACGTCCTCCCCAATGTCTTTATCTATCTCGCCGAGTGCATCGGTCCGAATCTCATCTCGGCGTATTTCCACGGTTTTCATCACGATACACCGGGATTCTCGTGGTTTCGGTGAGTCTCCATCGGCTACCGTCATTGTTGTCGTAGAAGTGCATTGCGTCGTCGTCGTCGTCGTCGCCGCAGGATCAAGTGCATTGACGGGCAGGCTGTTCCTGTCTAAGTTTTTATATCTTTTGCTCGGCCCAGTTCTTCCCTCCCGCCATGCTCCAACGCTACCCGTATTGGGCCCGTTTCCCATCCTACCCGCTGAAGATCCTTGCGTCCATTGTGTATAGTATCTAGGGAACTTGGTAGTCACATATGCGAATGCTGTGGATACTGCCGGAAGTCCGTAGACGATGAAAACACTCGTCATCTCACCGAGAGCCCAGAAGCAGACGGAAGTGACCGAATAAGTAGAGTCTTTCGATCTCAAATATGCATGGGCTGAAACTAGCCGGAAAATGGCTGAGATGGTACCACTGTATCTCGCAGTATTAGCAAGCCTCTATACTAACGGAACCATAAACTCTAGGTCAAGCTACTGATAGTTGCTTACAATAATCCGATAACGCATATCAACACCAGGCCAACTCTATTCCATGTCGATAGCTTCAACTGCCAGATGACAAACTGTGGAGCAGCGAGCATGATGACATCGGAAACCACGTTAATGGAAGTGATCACCTCGAGCGCCCTCGCGTCAAGACATGTCCCCTTAACTGTTGGGTCCCAGATGTGTTCACGCGGTGTACATTGCAAACTTTCGACGATTATGGCAACAATGTAATACACAACATTAAGCCACAAACCAATATGGCATAACCAGAAGAAGGCGTTGTGGGAACGGGGCGAGAATATGCGCATCCATTCCACTAGGATAGCTACCTTGACAGGGGCAATCCCAGAGTTGTATAGAAGACCTGCGATGTATACCCACTGAAGTCCCGGCGTCAGCCTCAGATAGGGTGATGAGGTGGAATACTTACATATGTGAACCCGATCGTGTCCCCTAGAGTCACATCCCATTTATGAACCCACCACCCTATCTCAAACCGAGAGATATGCAATAGACAGTAGGCAAACCCAACATATGACCCCTAGAATACTATTAATTAAAGATATAGTAATGATCTTGGGAGGACTACACACGAAGCCGATGATGACAAGGACTTGGGTCGGATTAGTTAGTATTCATTAGGTAAGGGGTATGATATTCTCGCACCTGCTTCAAGCCTATCCCTGAGGTGCTTCATTACAAACACCCAAGAATGTATTCGTACCAAGACGGCGAGGGATGTGATAGTGACCGCAGCGATGAGAAGGCCGTCGGCGAGCGCATTCATGTTGGGAGGATTCATGAAGTTTGCCTCAACTCCGTCAGGCGTATCCAGCGCGGGCTGGGCGAGTTGGTCCCAGCGCTCGTCCTCGTCCATAGCTATAATCTGCGTGTATGCGAGAACCCCCGAAAGAGGTTTCTAGTATCGGAATTAAGAGGCAAACAAGTCATCATAGCTGAGGTAAGGCGATCATGATGGTCCAAGGCGGTTGTTTACCAGGGTTGGACTGTTGAACGGACCAACCCTAGTTGTCTAATTGAGACGGTAGTTTCCTAGGCGCTTCAACTAACTACTACTCCCTAGGTAGTCTTCTTCACGATGAAGACCCTTAGTAGTTGATCTCGTACAGAGAAATTTCGAGCTGAAGAAGGATTGAAATCTAGACATCCCTTCCCTTGGTGGGCGTGCCAAGGGGTTTTTAGTCAGTTATAGCTGCCTTCTGTTTTCGGCATCCTCTTATTAGGCGACTGCAGCGATGGAGACCGCTATTTAGGCCTTAATACTAAGTATAGGTAGGCGGGAGGCACGCACGCGGCGTAGGTCTAGGGGGCAATCCTACTCCAACACGCTCGCAGGCAAATCCTGCTGTGTATCATCGATACCACGCAATATATGCAGCCACGTTCTGGGCAGCGAATTGGCCGTCGCCGCAACCCAACGCTTCCCATCAGCTCCTCGGCGTCGTCCAATGAAAACCCCCTTCGAAAACAAGCGAGGACATCATGACAGCAAAGCCCAGCTCTGTCTCAAACCGCCACGATAGAGCCCGGACAGCGGACACACAACGTGATTGAGTAAGAGTATTCGTTAAACCCACCTTGTTGTTTTCGTCTGCTAGCGATTGGGCTCTGGCAGAGTTTCAATTATCCCCTGGTCGCGCCCGGTCTTCGGACGCGTTTCTACATACTCTTGGCTCAGCATTCTGTGCTACGCGGTCTATGCAGAGCTTGAGCGATATCTGAGAGTCGGAAGCAAAAGAAACCGAAGAACAAACGCCGTGTAGTACCTATTCATTATTGTGAATCCCGATGTCTGTTTGTTGCTGACTACGCAATAGAAGCTGAGCATGTAGGAGACTAGACTAGTTCGGATGAACGTACCAACAGAAATGGGGTAGACACATTGAGTTGATGTTACCTACTAAGCTAAGCTGTTAGTCCACAGCCAGATACCTACCCTGCAATCACCCAGAGGGACCATGTGTTTGGTCGGCATTGTTTCATATTTCAATAGGTCAACCAAACATGACTTTACTGTAAACACTCTAGAGATATTGATTAGATAATTGATTGATTGAAACCAAGATGAGGCGTAACGTCGCTCATCATCACTTTAAAGATTCCGAGAACCGTTACATCGATCCTTGCTAGTTTATCACAGCTGTTCTTGAGTTGTTCGCGATAGGTGATGTACATTATGTTAGCTAATGAATGTTCTATAATTATTACCCAGGTACGCTCCAGGCAGCTTTCTAGTTAAAGCCGTAGTGACAAATTTATGCTGTCCCCCACTAAGCAATGGTGCCATTTCGCTGCGCGTTGTATAAAACCAACGGATGCTTCCCCTTGTTGAGATGGCCATCCATTCCCTCCTCCTTCGCTTCGTGCCAACAGAATATCGCTAAATATTAATTGTGTTCTTTACAACGCACATCCCTGCCAAATCTTTCCTGCAATTTGGGGTTCAGATCTCCGATGGCCCCCACGAGATTGTCTAGGACCTGGTCTCTTTTCTGTGCCATCCCGCCTTTCCGAGGTAGGACTGGTTTCTCCCGAAACATGCATCTACATGTACTGTATGACTTAGCTAGACAAAACCCGGTTAGAGAATCAGCTCTCTACGCTGCAGTAGTATGTTTTTCGAGGAAGTACTGCTAGATAACAGTTCTGCGACAAGATTGTCGTGATGCATGGCGTCGCTATATTACGGGAGAAACCGCAAAGTATCGTGAATGTCATCCTACTACGGTCGGTACCGGTGCTATACACGGGCGGGCGTCGGGTCCGGGTTGTTCAAGTTAACAATCTGCAAGAACTCCTGCAGACGAAAACTTTAGAACATGGTTTTATGTGCTTATTGGGACATGCATCTGAAATCTCGCAGGTGCATCAGTTCACTTGCAGCTAGACACGTAACTTGTTCGGCGCGGCCCTATCTAACACCTGCCTAAGCAAGGGTCGAACATGGATATCCTGAGTAACAGCTTCACATTCTCCAATCCGACGGCGGACGATGGTTGAGTCATAAGTACCAACGAGAAAGCAGCGGTTCATCAACGGTTATGGGACGTAGAAAGCAGGCATATTGTGCCGTCAAGTATTCAAGAGAATGTGATTCACTTACGATACCCTAATTCTAGTAAGCCTTGATGACGAACCTCAGTATTTTTACACTCTAATGCTATTTATAACTACGGCAAGAAACCCCCTGGAACGCCAAAACTGCTTATCCCCCATTCTTTCTAATGCGCAAGATGTTTCCTAACGGCTAGGTTCGTTATTCCACTCGTGAGCTTGCCATTGTCCTTCGAACTCGGCCTTTGACTGGACTGTCTGTCGATGTAGAGGTACCGAAACGAATCGGTGGCAGCTATACGTCAAGGATGGTTAGTGAGCTGGACGAATGATACAATCTCATAGCCGTAATGAGTGAGTAGAGATCTATCTGCACAGGATCCAAGTGGATCTAAATGACAACCTCTCTACACTGATCAAACGGCGGTTGGTTGAACATCTTCATCCCGCCCGCTAGACTACGCTGGAGGCTCATCGTGGCATATTGCCTCATCCGCTGCTCATACGCAGCAACACTTTCCAAACCGACGCCCTTCTCCGCCAGCTGCGCACCCAGCACAAATCCGTCCCTGATGGCAGTGCAAGCGCCAACGCCCCCAGCGGGGCTCATCACGTGGATTGCGTCGCCCAAGACCGTGACGCGAGGATCGGACTTCCATTCCGGAACTTGTGGCCTCGAGCTGAGGATCTGAATCGCTGACGTGTATGTCTCATCTTGCTGCTCGAGTATCGCGCGAACGGAGGGGTGCCACTCGCTTGTGATCTCCATCGATAGGGCCTTACCCGGCACCCGGAGAACGTCCTGCAGTTCTTCGTCGCTGGACGCGACGACCCGCCTCCTCATAATGAGCCCCCAGTAGACGTAGTCGCTTGGGATCTCGGAGTATCGCTGCTGGTATGCGGATTGGAACCGCATGGGCTCGGTTAGCAAGGAGATGGTATCATTCCCCTGGACAATGCCCTGGATGACGGGAGGCTCGTCGCGGGAAATCGATATCCATCGAAGCAGAGCCGGGGCCTTGGCTTCCAGCTCAGCGGTTATGGGCGTTTTTCCGTATATGCAGACCCCCTCGACGTCGAGGATGCTGTAGTTGGGGATCAGCTGCTTGGTCACGCGAGATCGTGTCCCATCGGCGCCAACAAGGAGGCTCCCCTGCTCGTACGAACCGTCCTTGAAGTGCGCCTTTACGGTGCCGTCGTCGCATAGCTCGTAGCGAAGGAATTCCTTGCCCCAGGAAATGACGTCTTCGCCACTGTCGCTCAGCCCTTGCTGTAGTACGTGTCTGAGAACGGAGCGGTCGACGCTATAAATGTCTCCGTCGCCCGCGCCAGGACGCCATTTCCTGCTGGCGGTGGCCGCCCCGTTCAGTGCGTTCAGGTTTGATTCTCCAAGAACAGTCTTCCCGCAGGTGTTCTCGAAGCGGTGCCATAGCTCTGGTGTCAGTACAGACCGCAGCGATGCGGATGCCTCGCTGTGGATCTTGATTCTGTATCCCTGAGGACGCGCGCCGATGGACGCGTCTCGCTCGAAGATCTTGAAGGGAATACCAGAACGGCGCAGACTCTGAGCTAATGTAAGACCACCGAGCCCGGCGCCTATGATGATGACTTTTGTTGCAATACCGCTGCCTAATGACAGGTTGCTGGTGCCTTGAATGATATTTCGACTCATTGTTGTTAAACGCGCTCGACTTCTTTGAATCAGAAGGGGAATGGGGACTAAAGCAAGTTACAGCTAACTGTTGAGTTTCCTCAAGTATAACCTATTCTTCAATTCGTTCTCTTATTCTCTATATGTCTACAGCTCAATGGCTAGGAGGATCAATAGGATTACTCCCGACGGGTCCCGATTCGGAATCCGAAGCATATTTCCCGTCACACATCATCGTATAATCAGACAACTTCCAAGATGATAACATTCTCATCGACTGACTATCTGAAAATAGCATCATTTCTTCAAATTTTCAATCGATATACTCTTTGGCTTACTCATACTTGGGAGACCTAACTCATCAAGTTTTAAGCAACTATTTTTAACAACATTGATACGCTGAGTTGATTATGCAGTTTTAATTGTCTCCTTTCCCATGTATGCTAAAACTATACGTGATTTTTACTTTGGGATAAGATCATGTTCGATTCTAAACTCTATCATCAACATCTCGTTTCATCAATCATAATCTCATAAACTAAATCAAAATACACTCCGAGCCTGTAGAGCAGATCATTTTAAAACTGAGCTATAACTGTTTAGACCACATGGTGTCGTTTCATTATGAGGAAATATGATGGTGAAGAGATCAGATATCGCGTTTTCTTATGCCATGAATTTGAACCAACGATAGTACGAACATGAAGCCTAATAATATCTACATATTGTATACAGAATACATCCTGAAACCCCCATTTATCCCGATCCAAGAGCCACTTCGAGTATAGACATAGCACTACCAAATGGCTGCGTCACGTTCACTAAACGCAGATTCCCATTCGCAGATTCAAGCAACCTCTGCCAATCGTCCAGGGACCTCTCCTTGCTATTGAAGGACTGCATCATAGTAAGATCTCTGACTCGAATGATGCGCTCCATAGAGACAGGTACAGATCCAGGATGCGGCAGGACTGAGTCCATAATAAGTAGTCGTGATCCTGGTTTCTCCATCGCCGGTATAATGTTATTCAAGATCTTGATGGCCTCATTGTCCGGCCAATCGTGCAAGATCATCCGAAGAAGATAAACATCGGCATCTTTCACTGGCTGTGGCCGTGTGAAATCATGTCCTTGGAACGCGATGCGCGACCTGATCTTTCCTGGAAGGGATTTAGCATTCTCACTTCCGCGTTGAGCGTTTGCGTCGAGATCCTGCACCACGAAGTTAAGACGAGGGTATACTCTAGCTAATGCAATTGCTGCACCACCCGTCGATCCTCCAACCTGTTACTAGCATTTAGTGGCCACTCGTGAAATGGAGCTTTGACAATAAGATCATCTGCAGAACGACTCACATCGACTACTTTACTGTCACCAAGGGTCTCCCAGTCAAAGCCAGAGACTAGATGTTTTACATTGACACCCTCGCTGCTGGTGACATTGCGCATGTACGCAGCAAATCGGCTCACTTCCGCCTCATCCAGCGCCAGATGATCAAAGAACGGGAGCTCAGTTTTGAAAGCTACATTGTACGCGGTCTCATTTTTCTGCACCGTCTCGGGGCCCCAGCGCTCGTGGGCATCCACCATGGCCATAGCTGTCGGTGCTGATTTGCT
>JAPESX010001347.1:0-10086 GCA_029590615.1 Nemania bipapillata | reverse complement strand
CGCTAGGCGACATGTACAGCGTCGTAGCCGGGACTAGCGCTGGCCCTAGCGCTAGCATGCCGCCGCATAGCATTGCCCAATTCCTCCATAGGTGCATCTTGTTGGCTTTTCCGTGGTATCTGTTTAACAGTTGGCACACTTGCATGCACATATTCTTTCGGATTTTAACAGATTGTAAGGACGATATAGTTAGGCATTCGCTCCAGCCCTGTAGTATGACGACTTTAAGTGCGCTCTCCGGATTACGAATGTGTTTACGGTCTCCGAGATCATCCTCAGCCCCTCAGGATCCACTGACTAGTATACGCCTTGGCAGTTAGAATAAGTAATGTGCGATGTAGATCTGTATGGCTGGAGGTCGTCTGCACTGAGATACAAAGTGCCTAACAAACATTGGTGCACTAGGTCACAATGTGGTGTTGTGATTTCTTAGAATGGCCGACTACTTACTTATAATAAGGGCGAGCTTAATTATCAGTCTACCTACCTAGGTAGTTTGTCACGGATAAATGGAGGTTATATACCGTTATTGCCAATATCGCAATAACGGCGTCGTTTTTGCGACATAGTTATCTGAGAGGTACCTTAGCGGAGCCCATGTGGTTGCGATCGCTCCCTGCTTGGGATTGCATGTTAGACCTGTAGGCTGAACTTACTAGTTAAAACAAATAGGCAATCTTAGGTAAGGGCTACAACGGTTCTTTTGGTCGGCTAGGCGTTTAGTTAAATTGGAACTTCAAGTTGTTAGACTCAGCGCTCCGTCAATAGTATAGTTGCAAGTTTATTGATACACTAAGGTAGGTACACTTGGTTACATGAGATTTGGGGCTTAGAAAGGTAACTTGTACTTCAAATCGAAACCAGCGATGGCAAAGCCGTACTCAATAAATACTTTACCAAGACTATCTTCTGCCTAGGAAGCTAGAAAGCACTACTTATCATAGGCAGGTGGATTAGGATAGGACCATAGGAGAATGTAGCAGGAAATAACTTGGCTACTTGGCAAATCGAGATAGAAAAATCTCGCATAGTAGAATAACAAAATGTGCTTGCCTACATGCTACTATTCCCTCCGATATGCCCCCAATACCATTACCCGAGACTATATCAGTCCAGAAACAGATGAATAGAACCCTCCGTATGCGGCGTTACTCCATTTGGATGAGGTGTGGTTTTCGAGGACGGCCAGGCTTCCCCATTTCTGTCTTTGTATGGTGCTCCTCCAAGGCTATTATGGTGTTGTAGGCAATGCCACACTGACACACATACATCGCATTTGAGTCGTTTGTGGTCTTGCAGTTATTATGATGGCGTTTGAATTGGTACCAACGCTTGACCGTCTTGCCACATCGGCATTGAAAGCCTGGCTTGGGCCCATTTTGAGAACGGACATCCTTGCATACTTGTCTCCTATGCCGCTCACGATCTCTTTGGTGTGCAAACGTTGCATCGCAGCCTGGCTTACCAGGCTGTGTGCATGGAAACCGAGTAGTACAAGTTGCACCACCTCTATTCCTACGTTTTTGATGATCGGCTAGGCGCTGCAGGGAAAATGAATGACCACAGTGCTCGCAGACTGCTGTCTGTGGAGTTATATGGTTGGAGGGCAAATGTTGTGGATCTGAATTGCGCTCTATGGGCGGGGGTGGCACATATGATAAAAGAGTCGACGGATGTAGGAGTTTATTGGACTCGTCGAAATCAACAAGAGAAAGATCAAAGAAATCGAAGCCCGCAGAGGCTGAATAGCCGGAAAAGTCAAACCCAGTACATGCGGATGTATTGGGTAACCCATAGTCAAAAGCTAACGGGGCGGAGTAGTTAAATTCGTGAGAAGTTGAGTCAAACGAATTATGGTCATATTGGTGGGGTGTAACCGTAGGGCCTTGGTTGGTAGTGGGTGTATTTCCAATTATACCAGAAAATTGGTTTACATTGCAGTGTTTGTCTTTTTCTTGGATTGTAAATGTAAGTGTCGGCCCGGGAGTTCAGCTACTGAGCCCCGGGCAGACGTCGGTCGTCCACTCGACCTAGGTGGAAAATAGAACGCCGAGCGTGCCACCGAATCTATATCATGTATCGCCGTTGATTAGTTTTATGCTCAAAATCGGAAGCAACAGTCAATAGTTTAGGTCACCTACCAGATATAACTAAGATATCTCTAGCCTGTGTAAGATTGAAGGAGGAAGAGTTGAGCAGGCTCTCAAGTCGGGGAATGCTGTATTTTATGTGTACCTTAGGTAGTATTAGACATACGTAAGAGTACCTATGTATCTAGGTAGCATGGGCCAATTATTGAAAACCTAGCTCCGAGGGCTGATTTACTAGTACCGTAGAGCTATAGATGGCCGATAAAGTCAACCAATAAAATTTATTCTACGTGCTGGGTCAATATTGATTGACCAGTAAGACTACCTCGTTCAATTGGGCCAAATACTACTACCAACCAATTGCTTTTTGCACGTCTAAGAAATACATAAACGTTCCTAGGCCGAATTTCAAACCCAGCAACAACTATGCGGAAGTTTTAAGGGCTGATTTCGCCATTAACATTATAGGTAATAATCTAGCGCCTAGTTTTGAGACTGCAAGCTCTTGGTTGTTAGTTGATAGAGGACTGATAGGTATAAAATGGAGGGCTGTTTCGCAAAGAGATAGTTATTCTGAGGTGGTGCATGGCTAACATATAGTGACGCTTTTTTATTACGCGTGCAAAACTTCTACCAACTGCCTCTCATCTTCGATCAAAACAAGGGCTCATAAACTTGATTTATTATGTCATCTAACAACAGAAATTCCGACCTAAAGTACATCTCTCGTCCGTGGTCGAATACTTCTAGGCCGACCCAAAGTACTCAGCAGCAGGGCGTGAGTCTAATGGACCGTTGGCTAACTCAGTCAATACGCGATGAGCCTTGGAATAACGTCGCAGCTATTGGATCTGAATCCCTGGACTTCTCACTACTGGGCCATGGCAACAATGGTCAGGTTTCGGACAACAAGCAATCGAAATGACGACTTGTCAATTGGGGGCTTGTGATGGCATTTATGGTAGGAAATTGTTTTGAGCATGGTAAATCTATATTCATTTACTTCTCCCGGCCAATTACGTCCCGTATGAAAGGCAGGAATAGGTACCCAAGAGGCTTGGATGAACGCCTACAACGACTATCTTGATCAATATATACGTCGATTTGTGAGATTGGGATAATATTAACATGATTACAGCAGGGTGTTTTAGCGTTCAAATTGAGACCCCAGCTCTGGGGTTTTCTAATGCCGTCACAAGTTTTGTCAAAGATAGTGGAGATGATAGGCATAAGGCCGTGTTTAAGGGTTAGAGAAAGGACCAGAAGCCCTATGGTAGGGCCTGGGAAGTATGGCAGTTTATATATACAGGAGGTGTGAAGCGTCCCACGCCTATTTTTCACAAGTTTGAAGATGAGCTTGAAGCTCTACCCAGGCAGAGATGATATTAGTTTGGGCAATTTGAAATTATGGTTCTGTCAATCTTCTGCATGATTAGGAACATGTAGTATCGTTATGTTAGATGTATCTAATCTATAGGATTGTTAACTGCGTACCCCAAATCAATGTGTCTCAAAGGTTTCCATTTCATTCACACATGGCTATCAATTTATTGCTGATGCTCACCGTTGCCCAAATCGTTGCACAAGCAAAGAAGTGAGCACCAAAATAAGCAGCCAATGTTATGAGTATTATACGCTTAGATCGTACACGCCAGAAGAAGATGGCCACAGATGCAACCCATAGGCTCCATGTAGCAAGTGCGTCGATAGATTGTACCCGTAATTTACATTGAGTATCCTCGATGGATATCTGGAAGCGGCATGCTAAGGTGCTCGGTACGCGACCCATGGTGTAACAGGCTATGTATAAGAGTTCCAAGAAGAGGATAACAATTAAGGTTTCCGTAACATCGAAAGTGGGATGTTCGTTAGGCACGTCGGGCGGATTGAGATACCGTGCTTCGGTATCCTGCCCGTTCTTGAGTCTAGCCAAGCGGTTAAGTCTATAGGCTTCTTCGGGGCGCAAGGAGATGTCTCGGAATCCTCGGGTTCCTGCCATACTGGGAACCATGGCTATGGGGTTTTAGAGTTGTATGTTGCTTAGTGGTAGGGTGGAGTGTGGTTGAGGAGAACAGGATATGGGGAGAAGTGAAGACAAGAACGAAATTGTGGGAGTCCGACCTTAAATGCTTTCCGTCATTAAGCTCGCCCATGAACTATGTTGACGTTTAACTCTTAATTCAAGCATTAAAAATATGCAGGTAAACAGGTTGTCTCATAGCAACCATACAGTTTGAACTTTGAATTATGATTATACCCTGACTAAAGCCTATAATTAATTTTGTTCGTATTACGTAAAAATATGTCTCATAAAAAACTTAAATACTCTCATTCTAGATGTGTTGTCTATACCTTATCGAAATTTAGGGGTAGATTGCCTAGTCACACCCATGACACAGCTTGGGAAGTTCATCTACAAGGGCCTAACATCTTGCGTAAAGACGATCATCCCGAGAACGCCGTTGCCCAGTCTGGATAAACCTCTTCCTGCCTTGGAGTGGAAGCGACATTCCGGTCATGGATATGGTCTTCAAGGGGCAGATCCATATGCTGGCTATGTTCGCCCATATCCACGCCCCTCTTCTGTATATACCGGGCGAAACCCAACGTCTGCCTCTTCCACTCTTCCCTGCTTACCTTCCCATCGATATAGTCTGCAAAAATCATTGCATCGAACGCTGCCTGCGACGTCGATGCTACGGTATGCGGACGGAACCCGGCGAGCGCGTCGCCGATCAAGACAACCTTCCCGCCCCAGTACTCGTGCTCTGGGCTTAACACGTCCGTGACCGCCTGCACAAATGGCTTGTTGGTCCCGCAGACGATCTCTGCGAACTGCGGCGGGAGCCGCTCGCGCGCGAGCTTCCGCTGCTTCTCCCATGCGTTTGGATCCGTCATACCGGGGGGCATTGTGATAGCCCTACGGCGCCCGTTGCAGTCGGTCATGATCTCCTCCAATTCATCCGAGCCCTCGGGGAAATTTGTGTAGTATACGAAATTCAGCAGCCGTTTCCCCGGCTCGACGGTGCCGTCTTTNGCCCGGAATGAGGTATGTAAGGATCTGGACGCCGGGGCAATGGAAGAAGGTGAACCGCTCGCAACATGTCTTCCTGGTTTCCTCGCTTGCCTCATCTTCCTGGAGGGTCCCGCGCAACGCGCAGTATCCAGCGTATTTTCGTTCTACGTTAGGCTGCACGAGCTTCCTTATTGTCGAACTCGGCCCGTCTGCGCCCACCACGATGTCCGCGAGGATTGACCCTTCATCGCCCTGGCTGCTTTTCCAAAAGACGCGGACACCCCCTCCTGTCCTCCCAGGCTTATCCTGGCTATCGCCGCTCGGCTCCTCTCTTATCTCCGTGACGTTTCGGTCGTGAATATGGACAGCTGTTCCGTGTCCCGGGGCCGGATCCGGGACCTCACAATAGGGGCTCTCCACGCCGTCGTAGTTTGCGCGCATCAAGTAGTAAGTCAAGTCCCAAGATGTCATGCTCTGCAACATCTCCTCTTTGTGCACGATATTGCCTTCGCGATTGAGATACTGTCGAGCGTATGAAGTCACTGCTAGGGGTCGATTACACCGGTTATAGCGCTCGAAGAAGTCTAGAGTGTCGCCTCCGGCCACAATACCAGCTCCTTGGTCCTGCAGAAGCGGTTTCGGGTTGCGCTCGAGGATCGTAGTATTGTGGCCAAGCGCCTTGAGCGCTAGACCCGTGGCGAGTCCCCCTAACGAACCTCCCACCTAGAGTTTCACACGGTCATGGCTGTGTTCGAAGCTAATGTGGCGGAAACTCAACTCACTATCACAAAATGGAGTATTTTTTTAGCGCCGTCGCGTTGCCCCTCATTTTGCTGATCTACCGGGCTTACACCCATCCTACTCTGCGTTAATTCGCGCTTTCACCTCGAGATATGGGGTATAAGATCGAAAACGAAATTACTTTCAAGTCGCAATTTATTTTATGCTTGAAGACTCATTGATTTCGTAGATAGGATTAGTTTGGGCCTTGGATTATATAAGTATGTATAGAAGAGGGGATTCGTGACGTCAGCATAGGCTAAATGCGCCCTCATTTCACGGACGGCACTTACAAGAAGCACTGCGAAGATTTGGGCTGGAATAAAAGCGACTGGCTCTAGAAAATCTCGGGGCGTATCATGCCTACAATCTCTGCTCGTGGTAGGAGATTGGTAAGAGCTTATGCTCTCTTACCTTGCCATATCAAGCTTTCTCACTGAGGGGTTAGCATAGATTCCCCCGCGACACCCCCCCAGAGTTTACATATGCTTTAATGACGCATATCAGGTTTAAATAAATCCAAAATGCGGATAATGAGTTCATTATAGACTGTTCATCGTTATATTTTGAACCGATCGGCCTAAGAGCCTAAACGAAAGCGTCATTAGACTACTTATCTAGGGAGTGCATTGAAAGGAGCTATGTTAGCTGGATATATCCAAGATGCCGATGCCAGGAGAATCCAATTACTACTTAAACAGTATAAAAGCAGGGGAACTTTAGGCAGGGCAGCCACGTGCAGCTTACAGTGTTCACACCAGAGTGCGGAGTAAGGTTTTATTAAGCGAGCCAGTGTCCAGGTACTTAATCTCAACCTTAATTGAAAGCCGCACCATATATATTCACGTGTGAGACTCAACGGCTAAGAAAGAATTGATGGAGCCTAATATAACCTTTGGATTCATGGGGGAAACTTAGAGAAATCATTCCCAGGCACAACAATCAGCACGGTTGGTAGCCATTCGTTCGGCAAAGAACCTTCAAGTCGGAATAGACCTGCATAATAGCATCACTCGCCATTTCCGATGACCTAAAGAGAGGCTGTGGTATTCTATAGCCTGTCGAGATAGGAAATGAGCAGGACTGGGGTTGATAATCTACTCCTGAAAAACTGTAAGTTGGAGTAGTTACAGGGCCTTGTGCTAATACCTGGCATTCTAGACGGTGGCAAACATAGAAATGCCTCCCTATCGCGTTACGTGTCGGCTGCGCCTCGCACTGGAGTCCAGAATCCTAGGCAAAGGCTACCAATACCCTCACCGATACCGATTGATTATCGGGTTTAACAAAATTCCAGCTCTCTATGAACTCAGCCCGCTGCTAGTATCTCATCACATCAACCGACAAGTGGAGGTACCCGCATCGGCGGGAGTTCCTATCAGAGGCTGGGTAATCACGTCGTGTGACTGGCCTATATCTCCTTTTTTTCCTTCATCGTTGGCTGTTGATCTTCAACTTGGCAATGATTACCACCTCTTACACTAGGAAGGGGACGACCCCTTGCCGGAATAACCGCCTTATGCATTCCAGTGCCGGCGGAGGTCCAACGCGTACTTAGGCTTATCACCATCCTTTAGATATCTATAGGCTTACCAACAAGTCCTACGCATTCAAGCTTACCAACATGTCCTACGACATACGAACCTCATATAACCTCACTAGGAGGCATCCCCTCGGCACCGAGACATCCGAATGAAGCAGAGTTGATCATGCTAACGCCATCACAAGTAACCTCACAATCTCGACCGCTGATGATGCTGACGTCGGAAATCATGTTTTCTTGTATCATGGAGATTTTGGTCCGCCGTCACTGGATTGGATTAGATAGTCGGTCATGGCTTAGGAACCTTGTAGATGAGCGGGACATCATCGAAAGGCACGCGGGAATATAAGGGCCGGGTATAATGCTCCCTCCGTGTTGAAGCGGATAGGATGAACTGGGTACCCGATAGTCGTCGGAGTTCCGTGCTTTCGTAAGGCAATTATCCTACGAAAAAGGTTTCAAATGACCTCTATGATTCCAAAGCAGAATTATCTAATTAGAAAGAAAACTCCCGCAGGGGAGCAACTTCATAACGAAACTCTCATACTACGAGTTCTACCCACGCATATAAACTCATGTTACATAATCAACAACACCTGACTTTATTATATACATGTATACTGATATTTTAAATGCGATATTCTGTATTTTATTGGTTATGCATTATGTCGGCGCCGTTTGATGATCGCATTTTGAATCTCACTGACGCCTTCTTGGCGTTTACGACTATTCCCGCCTCAACGAAGTTGCATTAACATTTTCACATGCGTTATGGATCCATGAGATGGGTGATAACCAATGCCCAATAAGGCAAAAAATAACGGTTATATCACAACCCTCGACGTCAC
Source organism: Nemania bipapillata (assembly GCA_029590615.1). Classification (NCBI taxonomy): domain Eukaryota; kingdom Fungi; phylum Ascomycota; class Sordariomycetes; order Xylariales; family Xylariaceae; genus Nemania; species Nemania bipapillata. The sequence continues at coordinate 1,809 of JAPESX010001347.1, read as the reverse complement.
CGGCATCGGAGATTGGACAATCTATTATCTCAGACCAGGGACCCTGGCGGTGATCAGTGATCGTTATCACTGGCCCAGAACCCCAAACATTTCTCGCCAAACCTTTCATACGCATATATGTAGTACTATCAAGCACCATATCCTACAGGTGTCTATCATGACTAAGAAGACTTGCATATCACTAGGATCGGGCATCGCCATTAGCCCCACACGTGCTGATGCCCGTTTCAAACTCGACGTCGATCCCATGCTTATGAAAATGTATAGTAATTATGCTAGAGAGGCCAAGGCTCAGATAAGCAGGCCTATAATGTCAATGCACACAGGCGTAGGGGTCCTGGTCTGGTGCCTTTCTGTGTAACCATACAATCCCGAGGATATTGGTATGTGGCTTTCGGCAAAATAACCGATTCGTTGTCACGCAGCCCATGTACGGCACTTAGGAATCTTGTGGGCAGGCTGAGTGCGATTAATTCAAATTGAAATCTAAGAACCTGTATATAGTAAGTCGACCGACAGATCGGTGTCCCATATTTTTAATTAGGCGGTTCGCTAGGTGAATACCAAGCATCCTGTAGGTCTCCGAGAATGGTTAATGAAAAGACAGCTGTTGATTCCACATCTTATCGATGTGCATATTCGCTTATTAGCCTCCTAACAGTAGATTGATGACTCATATTTCTCGATGCAAAACATACCTGGATGATCGGCGAAAGCATCAAGTTCAGCTCGCATATCTGCAACATGATAACATGATAACGTGATGCTTATCGACTATTACTACATTATAGCTTAGTTCAAATAATCCCACCCCTTCAATTCTCGAGATAATCACGGGTATTTCTCGTATCCAGATAGCTATACTCTCAATCATGTTTACCAGGACCTGTGAGACGGAATGCATGCATGAAAGTGGAACACCCGGGCTGTAACGGGTGAGCCCTATTATTCTCCAAATTCGGTAATAAAAGATTCCCGTGTGGCTTATCTAATTGTAATCCCAATGACGACAAATTAGGTATTAACTCACACCCGTAGCCACAACGTCCTAGGACACAGATGGCTCGTCATACCAATGTACAGAAATGTGGATAAAAATTGTAATTCTACTAAATTCCCAGAAACCCTCGGTTATGCCATCACCATCAATGGTTAGAGGCTGCTAGATGAGAAACCCTACAATGCGCATCTATGTACGCTTAGTAATCTATAACAGACGCCTTATCGTGCCCAGTCGTAATCCGAATATCCCAAACTCTAGAATGAAAGAACCACCGATTTAGAAATAACTAGCAGTGCCGCTCAAGTCGTGCCATTTCAACCGTTAACCCGGGGCCGAAGCTGCATATGACAACATCCTTAGTACCAGGGCCCATTGTACGTAATCTGTCGAGGACAGCCAGAACTGTCACACTCGCTGTGTTACCCCTAGTGCTATAAACGGCACTAGTAGCCCGAAGTTGGTGGTCAGGAATGCCCACCGACTTCTGTACGCCCTTGATGATAGCTGCACCACCGGCATGTAATGCCCAGTCGCATTCCTTGGGCGATGGTAGGTCTTTCTTGCCGAAAAGACGCTCCAGTGGCCGGTGTACGGCGGCCGCAGCATGCTTAGGTAGAGTCCTAGATAGATATACTAGGAAGCCTTGGGAAACAGTTGTGACCGAGACTTCGTCGTAGGTGTCAGGGGCAACGTTCTGGCACCAGTCGGCAATGGTGAAGAGGCGCGGCATCTTCTCGGTTAACGCGAGATCGTTGCAGAGTACGACAGCAGCCGCGCCATCGCTGAAAAGGGCACCGCCGATCCGG
>JAPESX010001346.1:0-10092 GCA_029590615.1 Nemania bipapillata | reverse complement strand
CTAGCGTGGGCGCCCAGCGTGGGCTCAACCCAACCCAACCCATGGGTCTACTTGGGGCGCCCGCCAAGAACCCATGGGTCTTGGCGGGTGCCCATGGGTTGGGTTTTAGCAAACCCTACATCAACCAGATACCTACCCAATCTAGGTAGTGATCGTTCATTAAATGGGGCTTTATTACAGCTAAATTTGCTCATAACAGCTCAAGTCGTCTGATCAATGCATTATCGCACATTTTTTAAACTAAACTAGACAGGTCAACTCCTCACACTTATAACGGCACCAAAAACGAGCCATGCAGTCGGAATCAACTAACGCATCGCCAAATCTAGGCTAGGGTGCATGCGTTGCATATCAATATACCATACCGTATCTATATTAAGGCCGTCGGGGCCGTCGATCGTGACGAACCGTAGAATTTTGAATTTAAAAGGACCAATGATGCTTCCCAGGTACTCGAGTACTTTACCATACAATCGTCGAAACATAGCCAACCATAAAACTCGTCTTGAAGAGCACCGCCATGGTGGACACGGAGGAGTTCGCGAGAGGCTATACCCTTGCGAATCATGCACAATACAATGCAGGAATGTTCCTTCTGGGGAAACTCGAAATCACCCCCGGCTTGCGAGTCCTTGATGTCGGCTGCGGGCCCGGCGACCTCACCGCCCAGATAGCAGAGCTGGTGGGGGAAACCGGATGCGTCATTGGCATCGACCCAAGTAAGGAGCGCATCGCCATTGCAATCGGTGAAAGGACCGGGCCGAACATATCATTCCAGCTAGGGATAGCAGAAGATCTTTCACAGTTTCCCTCCAGCAGCTTTGATGTTGTTTTCGTGAACTCTACCCTGCATTGGGTCCAGGACCAGCCCGCAGCTATCATGGAGTTTGGTCGTGTTCTGAAGCCTCGAGGCCGCCTCGGTATCTCAGGCGCATCGGGAGACTTTGTTGCGGCACACGAGAGGATCAAGGCAGATGTGCTGTCTAGAGACCCTTACCTTATGTATCCTGAGCAGAGCCCTCCCAAATTCCTCAAGAAGCTTGAGCTAGAGGGCCTTCTTGATAAAGCTGGGTTTCACGAAAGAGATATCCTCGGAAAATCCATCATCAAGTCGGCCAAAGACGCGGATGCAATGCTTGACTGGTTAAATGCCAGCTCGTCCGGGAAGACATACGGCGGTATCCCACTGGAACTGCAGCCAAGGGCAAGAGAGGAGATGAGGCACGAGTGGGAGAAGCTTATGACGAAGGACGGGATTCAAATGGAAATGCACATTCTAGTCACTGTGGCTATTATGACCTCAATCGTATAAATGTTTCTTGGGGGTTGGATTATAATGCTACTCGTGAACTATTACTATATTACAGCACGAGTTTGTTCATAGCCTGCACCAATGGAAACCTAGTAGAATCCCGGGTTACAACCATCATCGCATTTACCTGACCCTGCTACATATGACGGCCTACAAGCAGCATAGTTATGCTGAGCCCAAAGCTCTAACAAAGTTTGGCTGCATTGGTCATTCGTACCGGGCCCCGGGGCACTATTTAATTTCAGTGAGTGGCCATTAAAATAAGTCGGAAATAAACTTTCGTATAATTCGTTGGCTGGTTCAGCCCTGGATTGGGCATGTAGAAGAACATTGCCTTTTTCTAGTACTACTAGATGATTGTTTCCACTGGTCACTTGTAGTGAGATTTGTAGTGACATAATTAATACCCGACATTTGAACTCATCAGTTCATAGGGCTTTCCGAGGCTAAATGGAGGCTTTAGGTTGGATATATGGTTAAACTCTATATTCGGGAATGGGCTGGTAACGATGTGACCATGGCTAATTTGGCGGGTGTGTCTATAACTTTTCCTATTTCATCTCCCAGCCCGCAAAGCTCCCCGCAAGAATGATGCGTCCAATTCCTCATGGAAATCCGCCATACACCATAAGCTAGAGTTTCCGGATATTTTCGGCTATTAGTGGCCGGCACTTGCACCGAGACGGCCGAAAAGGAAGGTTCCGAGGAATATGCCAGCAAGAACGGATAAAAAGTAGCCCACATTAAACGTCATTACCGCCAACATGCTATTTATCGAGGATCCTATGTTAACAACAATTCCTTCCTAGGGAGTGGAAACAGGAAAGGCAAGGTGATTGACTCACAGCAAGTAGCCGACACCTCCGATAAAAACTTCGAGAAGAGAACGGCCGATCTCGACGCTCACGAGGAAAGGATGCCGTGACCGCCTTTCCCGCAGCTGCTGCCCAAGGCTTCCTATGCGTGGAGGCTGAATACGCTCCGATACCAACGGCTCCTTGTCGGAGGAGATGTGAGCCCGGGCAATGAGGTTGGGGTTCCCGTCAAAGGCCAGCGAGCGAAAGGCCATCAGAGCCCGATGAATCACGGCCAGCACAATCAAGAAGATGCAAGTCCCAGCGTAGGCATGCGTACTATTCGGGGTCCAGGCCAACGAGTAGAGAGGGGTTACCATGTTCTGGAAAAACACCATGGCCATGTCCTCCGATGTCATCAAGCCGCCATCTATGCTGTCTCCATGCCTCTTAACATGAGCCATCGTTGCGGTTGGTGTCTGGGGTATTGAAGAGGCGAGAAGAAGAGTCTAACGATGGGATAAGAGGATCTCGGTCAAGGGCACTCGCGAAGTTATTGTTGTTGTTGTTGCTGCTGCTTCTTGTTGTTGTTGGTTTTTTGTAGGCTTACTAGTAGCCAGTGCACTGACATGGGATCTAAGGATAGGTATAATCAAGCTAGCTGTTGACACCATGACGCTAATCGAGTGCTACAGAGCGACCTTTGTATTATACCACCTTTACTTGCTCAAATTTGGCTAGAGCCTGGGAAATACGTTGCAGGGATCTGGCACAATCTGCAACCCTGGTCATCATGGTGGCATTTTGGGTAACATGTTAGCCGTTTGGCTGGCTCCCTGAAACCCATGGCCGATCGGAAAGCCCAACATGATATCTTCTCGGGGTATTGAAATCCCCAGCCCGACCGCCAGCGACACCCATTTGCCCCGTTCTGCGACATGATATTCTAAGATGGCCCAGTCCCGTCGTCCCTTCTTCGTCCGGTCTTGATGGACTTCACGATGGCTACCGCTACCGCGCCGGTGGCCATCAGAGAAAATCCATCCACCCCTCGTATGATAAGCACATGTCATGCATCCCCGTTACCAACGAGCATCAGGTTAATTTCCTAGTACAGAAGGCCAGTGATAAGAACTTGCTCAAAGAAGGCGAGATTGGCTTTCGTTGGGTACCTGCTCGTTACCCTCGCGTGGTGAGCAATTATTGCTTACGTTATAAACTTGCTCAAATTGACTCAAGGGCGGAGCAACTTCTGCTGGGGATACGGTCGTTCCTTGGCCTTCAGCTGTGACATGATTGCAGGTCCTCCATGCCAGCCATCGGATTTCCATCCTATGTAGGTGGGTATTGTCACAATACACACGCTTGGTGTGTACACGTGCAACTAAAGTAGCAGATGCGTTAACTTTATGACTTTGAAGCATCGCCTATTGGTTAGATAGACGAAGCCTGCTGGGACATAGGATTAAGATTGAGGACTCCATCGATACCTATCTACCCCACACTTCAGCATCATCCATGACCCCTCCCCCGTAAGAGGAACTCGCTCAAAACTCATCTCTGTTATGGAAATGCAGAAGTTGTAAATCTGTAAGAAAGAATGCACCCAATGTACTTATACGCTGCGATGCTATTACACGCATAGGTCTCAAGAAAAATCACCATTATACATAATTTAACCATTATTATCTCTACGTATTACTATCATACGAACATATTCCTCTCTATCTCCCTCTCCATCTATTATATTTCCGTCTTTAAAAAGGAAGGAAAAGAAAAGATTTAAAAAAAAACAGCTCGAAAAGTGGGACAAGTTCTTCTTTCGCAAGTGGGTGTTGTATGCAGCAAGGGTCCCGAAGAACTGTGCGGATGTATTATAAGTCGGTATTACAGGGGACCTGATCAAGTAGACCAGTCTCTCCCATCATCACTCAGTACATGTATACGTGTGGATAGGTAGATAGACGCGCATGTCTACTTCAAAAGCAGTACGTCACCCCCATTTCCTCATACTTGTAGATGTGTGCCCGTGGTTTCGGTAAATAATGAAAGTCTGTCTGCGTGAACTCTACTGACCGGAGCACCAGCAACAATACGCCCCTATCGTCGTCTACCATCGATATAATCGTTACACTTCTTGTCTGCTGGTGCCCTCCTTTCACTCGCCTCGCGCGATAATTCCTTCGAGATGCAGGCCTCTGCTGCTCTCCTGCTCATTTCTCTCCTGAGTCCTGCACAGCATGTCAGGGCAGCCAGTAACGGCATCGTCGGGTTTGGTATCGAGTTGTATACGGACTTGTGTTGCCAATCATGCCGCGACTCATTGTCCAGCCTCTACCTCAGTTGCACTACCTTTCCAAACAGCACCAGCACTTCCAGCATGGATGACTCCAGTATGATGAAGAAGAGGCACGACGAGGGTACCATGGTAGGTGTGCCGATAACGAGCGACGACTGCCGTGCGAGTAGCCTCCCATGGCTTCAGACCATGGCGTACTGCATTCAGCAGAACTGCAACGCCGTGGGATTTGAAAGTGCAAAGCAAATAAAATGCTTCAGCAAAGAGGCACTTGCTGGTGCTGTCACGCCAACGCTGCAAGAAAGTCTGCCCGCGACAGCCCCTACAGTTGAGCTCGCCCGTGACGCTGTCTGGCTTAACAGCACGAGCCTGGTCAACGGCGAACTCTACTACGCAACGTATGGTACCTACGCTGAGTTCGGAAGGTCTGAGTACTTGCACACAAAATATTCGTACGGCCAACCCAAAACATAGCTCCCTTTGGCATTTGCAGCACAATGATACTGACGATTCGTGTCCAGCGTTGCCCTTATTATTCTTGTTATCGGCGCTGTTCTAGCTAGCGGTACCATAAACCAGCTTGTTGCTGCATCTCCTGGGCTTCAAAAGCAGATGCAATCCTCCCGTCTGTGGGCAAAACTTCGCCAATATCTCTTCCTCCCTGCTGTTTCCGGATCTCGGCACTTACAACCACTTCCTGGACAACTAGGATACGTACCCGGTCGTATGCTCAGTATCAATATCGGAATTTACGTTATCCTCAACATTATTTTCTCCTCGGTGTCTTTTAGTACCTTCCAGCCAAATACCGCGTTTCTGTCCTGGCAGTTTGAAATGTGTGAATACGTAGGAAACCGAACCGGCACTCTCAGTCTGGTAAATACAGCGATCGCGATTCTATTTGCGGGCCGGAACAATCTGTTGATCAACCTCACGGGATGGTCCCAGACAACTTTTCTAACTCTGCATCGGTGGAGCGCAAGGGTGGCTACTGTCCAGGCCATCGTGCACTCGATCGCGTATACCGCTGCATACTTCGAGCCGGGCTATGCAGGTGCGGTGGCCTACGCTGCCGAGGCAGCAATGCCTTTCTACGTAAGCTCTCTTCTCCCTTGGCTATGTTCTCCCTGTTGATAGGCTGGCATTGATGGAGCCTGACTAACTGTGACTCGAATTCATTAGTGGTGGGGAATCATCGCGACCATCGCCTACGCCCTAGCAGCGTCCTTGTCCATCTTACCGCTCCGCATGGGAGCTTATGACACATTTCTTCTTCTACACATCGGATTCAGCATCCTAGCGTTGGTTGGGTGTTGGTATCATCTGGTCCCTCACTTTGGGCTCGATTACGGCTACCAAGTCTGGCTTTACCTGGCCTTCGCTTTCTGGTCAGCTGATCGGTTTGCACGATTAATTCGTCTTCTGTATTACAACAACCTCGGTTCTTCCGAGGCTATCATTGAGGCGGTTCCAGGCTGCGACGTATTCCAGGTTACTGTCTTCCCACGTACCTGGGCCTTTGGTCCTGGCCAGCACACTTTCCTGTACATCCCTTGGATCGGAGCGGGCAAGTTTTGGGAGAATCACCCTTTCAGCATCGCGAAGTGGACACACCAAGCCTACTCACCAGCAGCCGCTTCGGAGACTGTCAGCCTTTTTGACGGTAGCCAGAAGAATACGAAATCGGATATGCCCTCAGTTCAAATGTCATCTGAAAAGGCGAACTCGTTGGCATCAACTCCCTCTGTAGAGGCACGGGAAGAACAGACGCTTGTGTCACAGACCCAGAAACGCGCCTCCATTCAGTTCCTAATTCGTGGCCACCGCGGGATGACAGCAGATCTTCGAAAGCACATGTCCCTTTACTCATACGGTTCCAGCATGAGTGTCTCTGTCTATACCGAGGGCCCATATGCAGGCCACCGAGCTATGCTTCAGCCATTTCAACTAGCTGATACGGTATTATGTGTTGTCGGCGGTATCGGTATCACTCATGCACTGGGCTTCATCCAGGCGTTTGTAAGCGCCAACTCTCAACGCGATGTGGAGGAGCGGAGCAGATTTAAGCTTATGAAGAAGGCGAAGCGCCTTATCCTCGCCTGGTCGGCCCGAGAGATGGCACTCATAGAACACGTGAGACAAAATTTCTTAGTCGATTGCGAAGGAACTGAATATTCGTTTTGGTGTACGGGCGAATGCTCGTCTAAAACAAAAAGCGAAGTGGTCACGGCAGGGAGGATGGATATCATGTCTGTTATTCGGTCTTCCGTGGAGCCTGGGCATCAAACTGCAGTTTTAACATGTGGCCCGGGTGGTATGGCGGACGAGGCAAGACAACAGGTGATCAATTGCGTGAGCGATGGTTTCAAGGTAGATCTAGTTGAGGAGGCTTTTTGTTGGTAGTAAGGTCGTAAGGGTAGCGACAGCTCTCTCAATACACCCTTAGTCTGTAATATGCATTTATCTCGCGACGTGACACAACCCAAGAGCAAGCGCCAGCCTCCAGCATCCTGCAATATATGCCACCTTAGTAGTAACAATTCAATAAGTCAATTCCATTTTTACCTGGCTTTTCCACTTTTCTATTTTTTTCAGTTAAAAAAAAGGAGGTGGAAGAGAGAGAAGCGCTGCTGCTGCTATTATTCCCCCATTCTTCATAGGTACTAGAAAAGATTGATTAGTAGTAGAATGACATTCGCTCCCACAGGATTACCATACAGTAAGAAGTTCCTAAACTACCCCCAGCCCCACGATAGACAGGGGTGGTGTGGGAGATGAGAGAGTTAGAGCTAGTTTTTATGCATGGGATTTCGAAGGGGGAAGGGGAAGGGGAAGGAGAGGGGGAGGGGGAGGGGGTGGTTCGAATAATGCAGCCGGTTCTAACATGTTGTCGTGTCTTCCCCATTAGAAAACGAGTGTACTAGAGGTCCACCACCACCAACAAGCCCAGTTGACTACTACGAGTAAGAGTCGGATCGATCTCTAGTATATTTCCGTTCTTCTCGTGTGCATCACTCACGACGACGGGTGGCTCGCGGGTGAATTCGAAATCATTGATCATACGACCCATCCCCGCATCTAGCACGAACCATAAAGCTCGCCCTAAACGTGGCAAGCATGTCAAGTCTGATGCCCCCCGGCATACGCAGAGCAAGTTTGAGGGAATTTGTTGAAGGGGGAGGGCATCTATAGTGAGATCAATAGTGTCAGAACCTTGACCTCCAGGTGGGTTGGACTATCACAGGGTTACAACGGGGGAAAGGTTGCTCTCGTGGTAAATACGTATCCCCGTCGTGCTCACAATCGCTTATCACAAACGGATATTCATGGCCACCTCCTCTCGCCTTAACATCTCGCCCTTTTAAACTTTACCCACAGTTCCGGCTTTGTCATGGAATGAAACACCTTCATCGGCTTCATCTTACCATCAAGGCCCCACAAGTCATTCTTGTCATGGTGCTCCTCCTTGTCAAGTTCTAGATCAAAGTTCCATAGTAAATGTGTGGTTATGAGCAACATCTCCAAGTAGGCGAGGTTTTTCCCGAGGCATACTCTAGGTCCGGTACCAAAGGGTAGAGAAGCATTGAGGTGATCCCTCGAGAATTGGACATGCTCCCCTAACCAGCGTTCGGGCTGGAACGTATCAGGTTCGGAGAAATTTAGTCTCGAGTGTGTTGCAACCCAAGGCGCGACAGCTACCGTATTGCCCCCTGGAATATAGTAGCCGTCGATGGTAGCCCCGCCTAACGGAACAATGCGTTGCTGGCTCGCCGGTGAGGGCGGGAACAGTCGCAGGGCTTCGTGTAGGGTCGCCTCCAGATAACGGAGTTCTCTGACTTTCTCCCATCTAATATCATCCGCCGTCGTGAAGCTGTTTCGAACTTCGTGTACTAAGCGGCTAAGCACACTAGGATGGGTACATACAAAATACGTCCAACCAGTTAGAGCGGTGGCGGTCGTGTCAGTCCCACCGCTGATAAACCCGGCCATGTTTAGGAATATTTCCGTGTCTGTGAGTAACTTCTTCGAGTCGTTGTTGCGAAGGATATGATGCATGAAGTCTCCATGATTGGGGTCAGGGTTAGCCAACCGGCGGAGTGTCTTTTCCCGCGTGTTAGTCAGATGGATTTTCCTCCACTCCGCTGCCTTTGCAGGGATGAGCAGCCAAGTCATAACAGATTCAAGCCACGTGCCAACACCGGATATTCTGCGAATACCCTGGGTCCATGTAGCTCCTACGAAGATTTCAATGACGGACGTAGACCACTCTGTCGCCGATGCCTGGTCCAGGCACCCAAAGGGCTCCGCGAAGCAGAGATCACCCATAATGTCAAATCCGATATAGCTATCTGTCGAGATGTCAGCGGAGAAAAGTTCTATTGCCGATGTGGGCTGTCAGGGCCTAGTTACACCAGTCCGAGACGTCCACAGCTCGATTCTCGACAGCCGCAGCGCCGAGGGCTCCAACTAGTTTAGATATATGAGCAACGACAAGACTCTCTAGGCGGAGTAATGCACTGTTGGTGAACAGGTGCCCGAGTGCCCTGCGCTGGCGAGTGTGGTTCTCGTTGGTGGCCAAGCTCACGCCGGTCTGCCCATTCAGTGCTCCAACGGCTCCAAGGAAAATTGGACTCTTCTCCATGTTCACGCCACCTTTCTGGACAATATGTTGGTAAGCTGGTGTTCTGCCTTGTCATTCGAATACAACTTACACGAAGGTTGTATATTTCCTGGCGGGCTTCTTTACTGATGAAACTGACTTCGTTTGGGGAGACGATTACGACAGGGCCGAATTTATCATGGAGTGACTTGTAGTACATGTGCTGATCCCCCTTTAACAAAGCTAGAGCAGCAGGTAGTTCTGATATACGGTTGAGCCAGTGGCCTGGGATGGCGCCCAGGGGACCAAAGAATAATCTTTGGATGATTTGAACAGTTGACCATATGATGAGCTATAAGGTGGTTAGCATGTTTCTTTACGTATATCGGGACGACTAACGGTGATAACAAGTACCACAATCACTGAAACTGTAACACGTATACTAGCCATAATTAAGATAGTCTCTAACATGGTATTCTGGCTGGATAAAGGAGGAAGCGTTTTCAGAGTTGGGGTGGAAGCTTATGAATGTCGTTGTAACTTGATTCTGAGTCCTGGTTGACAAGAATCTTACGTCTCTCAAACAGCCACCGCTCGTAAGGGACATGCAAAGCTATTTACATAGTGGCAGATACGTCTGGGGACCTAGTCGCCATATACCATCGGTATATCGCACCTGCGGGCCCTGTAATCCATCCTCCTAGCTGATTGGTTGGATCCAAACCTACTCATAACCCTCCCCTCTCTCCCCTAGTTCCAACAACAATGCAACCACACTCTACGCAAGACAGCCCCGGTGCCTATAAGCGATCCACAAATAGTGAACCCCGGACATAGGTGCATATATCTATGAACTCGGATAGCTCACGGGTGCGACTCAGGTCCGTGCAGTACTAGCGGGGCGTTATAGCCTTTCTGGGAACATCGCCTCCGGCGCTGGGGGCGTAAGAAGCTGCGCCATTGGGACCACGGGGCACCCTAGGGCCGTAGCAAGCTCAAGAGTTGACACATGCGGTGGGTAGGAGGTGTCCGCAAACCCGACGCCGTTCGAGATCCATTGGTTCCGTGTTACTTACTACGGTTTTTT
>JAPESX010001345.1:0-10092 GCA_029590615.1 Nemania bipapillata | reverse complement strand
AGCCCATTCGATCACGTCGAAGAAAGCGGCGCTCGTGCTGCGGGACATTGTATCGAGCCTGCCGGGAGACTGGCCGATCCCAAGCTCATCGGCACGCACAACGGCATATCCATGACTGGTCCAGAAGCCCGGGTCCGGTGTCTCCCAGGCCGAGTGCGTCGACTTATGTTCAGGATTGACTTCTTCAAAGGACTTCGCATGGAAACTGCGACTTACTTGAGTGCTTGGCTAGGCGAGTTAGGAAAGACAGCTTACTCTCCATAGAATGTATCCTTCCCATACGGTCCGTAAGTTACAAGGACCGGTACCCTACGCTGCGGGCCCGAATCCGTTGGCCGATAGACATTACATCGCACAAGCCCTTTCAATGTTTTGAGCTCTATAGTAGCATTCTGCTCATATATATAGGAGAAAGAATCGCTATCTACAGTATGTAGATCTGTCCGAATGGGGTTGGGCATCCTGAACGACTCAAACAGTGTTTGGCTGGTGATTTTAAACCTTGGTCAAAAATAGCGATCTGCGAATTCAGGCGAAGTGAAAAACTCCACTAGTTTCGTTTAGTATCTGGGTAGCAGGAGATGCTCATAGTCAAACACAACTTGCGTGACACAACATTAAATAGGACAGTTCGGAACGTAGCTATGATTGATTCTCTTCCCCTCCACTCGTGCGCCCACGAGAGAACCCAACCGGACTCCCCCACTCAACCCTTTGTGCATACACAGATGCAAAGTTACGTAGACACTTCTATGGCGTGATCCTTAAGCTGAAATAGTATTTTATCCTCTAAAAATCTCGAAGTGTAGGGAAGGTACGGGGAACAGTGTATAAGGCCTACCCCGTACGGTGGCTTCTAAGTCTCCTCCGTAATCTCTAGAGTCTATAACATCCTATATCCAATTTAATTGCTAACAGAAGAAAGGAAAATAAAGGGGCTGCTAAAATCACATACTGGGTATTCATACTAGTTAACAAGCTCATTATGCTTAACTAACAATACCATATTTTAACCTTAGAGCGCTTCTTATCAAAAGGTAGAGAAGCAAAGTGTATTTCTTCTTAATAGTCCACCCTTGATATTATTTTCAGTCATTTATATGCAAGTTTAGAGTATGTCAGCTTGTTGGCCGAGCGCATATCTCCCGAACATACGTGTACACTATCTACCAGTCACTTTCGACCCCTGCCTATGTTTGATTTTATTTCTTTGCGTCGTAAGCTTAGGATCGTCTATTGAATGATACGAATTCAAGACTAAAAGGTTCCCATCTATATTCATTAGGCAATTGGCTAAGAGTTTCATCTCTAGGGCAGACATTGACAAGAGACACCTTGATAGAAGAATATTAGGGGCTAATGCAAAGCTTACAGTACAATTTCTTAGTCCAAGGGGTTATTCTCTTCGACCAAATGAGTCATTGCGTGAATAGAGTTTGATGAATTTAGTAATTGGCTGAAATAGTCTAGATCCGAATATCCGAGCTGATATTCTAGGCTGCACTCTATGGTATTCTGTATAGAATGCGGTGTCATAGTCAGTCTTCTGTCCACCTATTTCGCCAAAACCTCAAGCCGCCGATCAACTTCCAAATTTGGCTTTAAGCCCAGTACGTGAGACCCCATATTTAGATCAGATAACTGTCCGAATGAGTCACTTAGTATTGTATAGTGCGGGCCAATCTAGATCCTTGTCACAATCTTATCAATCAGATCTAATCAGATTGACGGTTTTCTCTAGCGGTCTGTCTCTCTTCAACTCACAAAACACATCAAGCCGGCAACGCCGAATGCGAACACGATAGAAACAGAATCATATATATATATAGCAAACCTAATGACTACTTTTGTTCGAAATGATTTTAGAAGTGTGAACATATTATTCTAGAAAGATGTCTAAAATGGATTTTATGACTACCGCTATCGGGAGCGCCTTTCGCTCCGAACGGCTCATCTACCGGGCCATCGAGGACAATGAGGCTGATAAAAGCTTTATCTACACTCAGCTACAATTAGACCCAGTCACAAGCGCCCTAGGGGATCCGTCGATTCATCGCCCTCGAAACAGAAGTTCAAGTGACCAGTGGTTTGAAAATAGCAAATCCGCCCTTCTAGCTGTCATGATCTGTCTAGCAGGCGACTCGCCGGAAAAGCGCGATCCCATTGGTTACATAATCGTGAGAGAACTGCTGCCGTATCAGCGCCGGGGAATTCTCAGTATCCAGATCGCCCCTGCATATCAGGTCAGTACAAACACGCTTTCATAAGTAGCCAGTCTGCTTTTCTATAGTGTTCCTGCCGAATCATATCATATGCCCATTCATTACTGGATTCCACCCTAGGATGCTGACACCTTGTTGTTGTGGCTGTGGAACAGAATAAGGGTTATGGCTTCGAGACAGTCAACTGGGCGATGGATTGGTCTTTCAGATGGGGAGGGTTTCACAGTCTGACTCTGGGCGCATCTCTCTATAATGAGAGAGCTGTGGCTGTGTATAGAAAAGCAGGTTTCAGACAGGAGGGCGTTAGCAAGGAGGCTGTCTACAGGAACAGAAAGTGGTGGGACACAGTGCAAATGGCAATTCTGGAACACGAGGTAAGCCGATAGGACTTGCTCCTATTTCCTCTGCTGCTCTATCTTAGGACAGTATGAAATCTTCCGGATATCACTTTACTAATTATATTATTGCTATAGTGGGAAGCTCTGAGAGGTATCAACGATCCAAAGAATTTGTAATAACGTCTTTGAGCTGTCGCATATCCTAGCAATTTGAATGTTGAGGTGGGGGAAGGGAAGAGTAGCATTTAGCTCGATGCGTGACGCGACGCGTATATTAGATTGCAGATAGGGAGTGTATATCAATTGACTATTTATATCTTGGCACCTAACCAAATCCGGCAAACCAAATACGTTGTAGAATCGATAGTACTAAATTCAAAATTCAAAATGAGTGATATTTCAGTTGGTAGTTTTAACTGCCCCAATACACAGACATAGGAAACCCTCTGCCATTCTTCCGTGTCATAATACCTAACCCTTTCGGATAGTGCGTAGAAGCAGTTTGTTCACTCAGTTTAACCTCAATATCGATCGTCCCTGTCGCCCCGGCGTCGCCTATCGGTGAAAATCGCGTCGTGTTTCTGTTCCTTGTCGCGAATCCGACGAGCCGAGCTACTTGCTTCACCTCGACTGCGGTATGAGCTAGGCGTCCTGTCTTCCTCAGCTTCTACTTGGCTGATCTCATCTTCATCGTAAGTATCTGGGGGGTGACGCTGGCGGGGCCTGTCTACAGTCGTGTCATATTCATCCTTCATGTGACTGGGAATCGCGGGTTTACCACCTCGCCGCTCCGGGGCTTGTTCGTCGTGGTAGAGGTCTTCATTATCGAGAGACTCATAAGGATCGTCTCTATAACCCGATCGAGATGAGCGTCCGTGCCTTGCAGTACCTTGAGATGGTCTCTGGCTGCCGCGAGGCTTGTACCCTGCATATTCTACTTTCTTATTGATGTTGTCGCGGTCTTCCCGATATCTGAAGTCATCAACTCGCTCTTGCCTCTGGCGAGCCAGGTACTCATCATCTCCGACTTTGGCTATTTTCAGGAAATCCTCGAACTCCCTTGTTGTTTCAGCTACAGTCCGGAAATGCTCTGCTGTAAGGATGGCAGGCAAGTCTTCGTCTTCAGAGTTCTTTTGGTCGTAAAGAGCAAGGCAGGCAGCCGTTTGAACAGCATTGCGAATCTGGCGGCCATTCCAAGGGCCCCTATTCTGCTTTACGGCCCTTGAGTACTCATTGTATTCGCGGCATATAAATTCCTCGATTTCCTTATAAATGATCTTGATACGGCCGCGAGTGGAATTCTTGCTCTTGTCCCATCGGGGTAGTCGATCAAGATTAGAGTGCAGGATTTTTATCGTGTCAGGAAGGCTCAGGTATGGGTACCAGAGACTAATGTGTACGCGTGAGCGAAAGGCTTCGTCAAGGGCACCTACCCGGTTCGTGGTGAGGAATAGAATCCCACTATAATACTCAAGAGTGCGAAGAAAGACTAGTACAGGTTAGTATGTAACCGGCGGTACATTGGCTATCCATGTCGGAGATGCTTGATACTTACCCCCTACGATCGCATTCCGTTCGAGATTGTCGCCACCACGTTCTCTTTGGGTAAGATAAACATCGGCCTCATCTAACAGCAGGATGCACTCCCACAAATGGGCATACCGGAAGATATCTCTAAGTGTTTTCTCTACAACACTTGGGGAGAATCCCAAATCACCGCAGGAAATTGGAAATAGCGGTCTGTCGTTCTCAATTGCGATTGCTTCAGCTGTTGCTGTCTTCCCCACGCCTGGTGCGCCATGGAGAAGAATAACAAGGCCCTTGCCCTTTCCGCGGATGATGTCGACGTCTAGATCGAACTCTGCAACTCGAGGGGTAAGTCACCATACAAGAAATGCTGTTCGCCAATAAATTAAAGATTCCGAGTACATTCAAACATGCAGACCTCATCATCAACCACCCATTTCTACCGCATTTAAAATGTGACAAATGAGGCTTGTGCTTTACTTACTACCGCCCTGTTTCTCCTTTGACTGAGCGTCTAGGTGTGACGAGACACTGGATCGGATGATCTTTTTGTGTGCTTCTTTCATCTGGATATCGTCCAGGGTAACCCGCCTCTGATCATAATCGACGCTGACTCCTTGTACATTGAGTCTTGCAAACCTCCGCTCTCGTAACACGTAGGCAAAAATTCTCTTCGGTAATAGTACTATGTCCTCCTGAGCCAAATCGTCAATATCTATGCCTCCGGTGAGGACTTGATTACCCCCTTCGAATTGGATTGATCGTGATGCCAATGTCTGACTATCCCAATCTATAGTTTTTGTAGAATGAGTCTTGGATTTATCTGTATCTTCCAATTCGGTGTCACTTGAGGGCTCCTCAAGGGGTGGGTTCACACGCCTAACCGAAATTGTATGAGGCCTACGCCCTGGGGGCAGTCTTGGAGGGCGTCCCATTGGTGGAGGTGGCGGTCCTGGACGATTCCACTCTGGGTGGCTGCGGAGCGCTTCTTTAAAGTCGACTATGATTTCGCTATCGGTGTGCTCAGCGCCTATAGGCCGGTTTCCATTACTGGGATCTCGTAGAGGCTCTCCTGCTGTACCTGTCACAAAGGTCCACCCCGAGTATAGAAGGGTTCCCGACCGTTTCTGGATGCAAAACAGGAATCGAGACCCCATATCTTCAGCCTCTTTCAGAACCGTTGCAGAATCCACATGAAATGAAAGCGGGTAGAATGGTAGGGTTCTAATGTTCCTTTGGCCGAAGAAGTAACTAATTTCTTCTGATCTTTTGGATGGTACTATCCTATCTCCGATGTAGTCCAGCTGGTATAGAGTGCAGGAAAACGTCCTCTCAGGACCGTCTTCTACGAACCCAGTTCCCGACAACCTCCATATGGGCTTATAGGCCGATTGATAGAGGTATTCTTTGGGTGCGTATATTAGGTCGCCTTCTGAAAATAGGATTGGGAGATCTTCAAATTCCACTAGTGTAGTAGAGTCGAACTTCCTCGATGGTTTGTCCCAGATTGGCAAAACATTCATCTCCACGAACTTCATATAACAACGCATATCTTTAAGTGATCCTCCATTGCTCCCATCAGAAGCTTCGGGGTCCTTGGATGTAACAAATGCCTCTTCCATCTCAGCTAGCTGGCCCTTCATGCCGTCGTAGGTATTCCAAAATGTGATAAAGGGGTAGGAAAATATAATTGGACACTTGATAGGTTTGTTATAGTTGAGGAGTTTCGATAGGGCCTGGATGATCGTCGTGGACCGAATTTTGACCCTCTTCAAACGCAAACCTTTTCCAAAAGCCTCAATCCCTGACGACACGATTGCACCACGCGTAGTTCTCATTCCAGCCTCAATTGTCGGAGTTTCCATTCCATTGCCTCCTTGATTGCTTTCGTCACCATTTGCCTCGTTTACGTCGCTGGCCTTGTAAACGGCCTTCTCGTTCTCTCCTTCAGTATCCTCTTCATCGTCTTGGCCGCCTTTTTTATTCTTCCTCTCGCTTTGTATCCTCCGTCGTTCGATCTCCGCTTTCACGTCGCCTCTCCAGTCTCCCGTACCCATGAGTGCTTCAACAACGTAACATTCTTTGCCTCGTCGAGCTAGATATCCGGCCAAGTTGTAGTAACGGGCCTCCGGAGAGGCCAGTGGCTCAAGCAATAATGTTTTTTCCTGGTCACAGTCCTCAACCCTGTCCCAAACAGGAGTGGGTTCATCGTAGAGAAGCGCTTCTAGTTCTTTCGTAGGCCAAGCCCACCCTGTCATTGCCATGTTGTTTCTAACAAGTTTACTAGCTCAGTTTGGAAATTTAGAAGAGCACAAACTCCGTGAGAGATCAATGTTTAGGGCCTCAAATGAATGTTCCTAACGAAGAAGAAATTCTGCTAGAACTAATGTTCAATGAGGAATTTTAAATGAGCAGGCTGTAGCATCTAGTAAGCAACGATCTGCGATCACCACAAGAAACGGCGTATGAATGTAACAGTATGTTGTAGGATCGGACACTGCATGACGTGATAGGCGTGATCAAAGATACGTGGTTTACCTATTGGTGAGTTCTTGTTGGGTCACCTAGACGAACTTTCTCCTCGAACCAGTCATGGCTATTTGAAAATTGTGGTGCATTTCAGCTCATGCATGGCCCAGGGGATTTATGTATAACCATGTACATACGGCTCCAATGCGCCAGAAATCGATAGTGGCGTCTCTTAAGCCCATTGCATCTTACACATCCCTTGTTTCTATTGTACTAGTATGACAGCTACAATATAATATCGCCAGTAGGATACTACAAATACCACATTTCATTTAGGAATACTGCTGCCAGCCAAAAATGACCGATCATAAGTGGCGCAACCGGTTTGCCGGGTTCGTGAGTCGAGATCGACTGAAGCACGCCGAGCAAGCACCGGACCCAGAGAATGTAGAAAGATTTCTCCGAAGGCGGGTGTCTAGTTTTAAGAAAACACCCCCGGGGCCCATGCTGTACGATAGCTGCGAACAGGCTTTCCAACCGGAAGAAGACGGCGCCATTGAGTAAGTAAGCTGTATGGGCAATTATAGGAACGATGTTAATGATGCAGTGACCTACATCAACTTATTGTTGCTCACGATAATGAATCTGAGCCGGAAATGCAGCTTTACAGCTGCTCCTGGGAGAAAGTCTTCGATCTGATGTCGAAAGCGAGGGCGGCTCATAAGCCTGGGGTATTCAGCAGCCCGACTCTCAGCATTGGGGGTGAAGTAGCATCTCAGTATATTGATTTGATACCTGATGAATACGGCCTCGGGATGTTGAAAGGGGGTTTAGCTCTAATATTCGAGGTGAGACACTGTTTCAGAATACATACTATGCTAACAACCTTTCTTGGCATTAGTCCTGACTAGTACTCCTGAATCATAGGTCCTGCGAAGAAAAGATGAGAATGCACAGAAGATACTAGAAGTGTTTGAGACTATCCCCGAGACAATACTAACGATCAATACGGCATATGCCCTACTTGGCCCTGAAGAAGACGATGAGAGGGATAAGCGAGATTTCTATGACACTCTCGTCAAAGACGTACCAGTGCTGATCGCGATTCTCCGCGGTTCTGAGACATGTTTGTTATCTCCCTTTACCCCTGAGACATTTGATTTTCCATTAGTATGAGGGCTAATTGGTCGAAGGGTATAAGAAAGTGGTCCAGTTTCTAGCCCTTGGTGTACCTGAGACCATCAACATTGATAGCATCATAGAACGTTGGAGTAGTAAAATCAGTCTGCTAAAAGGCCGCGTTGACCGGATGAACATTAGGATTCTGGGAAGTTTGAATTCTAGGATGAAGGGTATCGACAATCTGGGAACCCAAGTGCAGACAGCAGAGACGAATATTCGAACTTTATTATTGACGAACTCATTACTGCAGCAGGCGCTCATGGAGAAGGTTCAGAATCATATCACTAAGCAGAACTCGGAAATCTGGCATCAGCAGAGGCTTGCGGCTTGTGCAATGACAGGGCTTTATAATGAAATACGGGAGTTAACTCGTCAAGTATCGGAGTCTCGTCGAACTCAAGAGAGACCGAAGCGACTCCCTCCTACGGCCCTCGTCACACCAATACAACTTCTGGGCATTGTCGCCGTCCCAAATCACAGGTCATGGGATGATTTAGAAATTGTCTTTCGTCAAGCACGGTCATTTGATCCAGAGATGCAAGCTAGGGCTGGTTGGCTGACAAAGGCGACCGAGTTCCGCGATTGGCTTCGCGCCGAGCGACCTTCTCTGCTGCTTGTCGACGGCTGTCTACCTGAGCACAATGCTCTCGTGACCCCTATATCCGGCTTCTGCGCGGCCCTGATTTCCAGCCTTGCGGAATCTGAACACAATACGGTACTATTCTTCTTTACTAGTGAGCACTGCGACATGCAATCGCCCGACCGCGACGGGAATGGGCCAAAAGGCTTAATGAAGAGTCTGATTTCACAGCTGCTACTCTGCTCCGAGCTATCTAATCCGAATTTGGACTTTTTGACCCGGGAATACCTAGAAGACGTAGGAAATTGTCATCTCGACGCTCTATGTGCTCTATTTGAGAGCCTGATGCAGCAACTGCCGCCGACGTCACTGGCGTACTGCATTGTCGACGGCATATCGTGGTATGAACAGTCGGAATGGCTCGATGATCTCGAATATGTAGCTGCGATGTTCGAACATATTGTGAGGGAGCAAAGGAAAAACCCGAGGCGATCAGCGCCTTTGAAGCTCCTTATGACGAGCCCCGGGAAAAGCGTTGAACTAGTGAAGAGATCATGGGATCGGGATAGTGCTTGGAAACATGCCTCTTTAGCTGCAGGTCAGGTTCTAGCAGGTGTACCTCGTTTTGGAGTGTGAGTTAGATAGTAAGGTACACGAAAAGTCACTCATATTCTAGTTAAGCTATCTACAGATAGACGCCCTGACGCCCTACCGCCTTGACACCACTTATATGTATAGACTAAGGAGCCTTGATAATTAAATAGCTACCTGATAGTGCGAAAGTTATGGCCTCCGAGAAATCAAATCGCTCAACTTCGGCGAGTATGTCCTCCCGCCCACAAGTCGACCCAGTGAGATGGACGCCCTAGGGCTAGGGGAAAGGATACTGTACAGTGGACGGGGAAATCTAACGAACAGGCTGTAGCTAAGTCAAACGGCAAAGGCGCTACCAAAACTACACCTTTGAGTGCCACTACCACAAGAGACGGAGAGGGCGCAGCGCATGATCATTCCGTCTGCAGAGGTTCTATGGATTCTGCGCCTCCTACCTACATCCCCCTCTTCCGCACTCGGCCCCCCTTAACCTACATACTACGTAGTAGTATTACATATATATCGCAAAAATGCGTAGCACAGAGGAAGTAATAAATAATGAATGGGATAGGTGCATTTAAAATCTTTATTTCAGGCTGTCAAATAGGAACTCCTCAACGGAAATGCAAACCTAAGCGAGGACCTCACAGAATGTCGAGCTTCACTCATAATCCAACCGGCGAGAACCCAAGGCTTTGGGGGCCACACTGCGTGTTCCCGGTGCTGCTGATTGGGGAATTCAGGGGAGCCAGCCTGCTTGGTAGCAAGATACAAAGGTCCAATCACTGTATCTTAAGCTACAGATCAGTGATGTTGGACGAGCAATCATTAAATATCTATCACACAATACATATTCATAGTAGAAATACGGAAATCTCGCGCGAGAAGCCCTATAAACCACGTAAGCTATATAATTTACAGCCCACCAAGGAATGGCAAAGGCTTCACTGTAGAAACCGCTGCGCGATAAAAGCGAATACCCTCATCCGCCATCCATGTAACGCCGTGGCGCGCAGGCTACCAAACGCCCACCAACCAGGCAATCAAACCCCTCAGAGTCATGGTGCAATTGAACGCCACCTACCCATCACATCATCCCGTCACTATCCAGCGCTAACCAAGGGAGGCGGGGGGGGTCACACATACTGCAGGCTACGAGCCACACTCGCCGCACCAGACC
>JAPESX010001344.1:0-10096 GCA_029590615.1 Nemania bipapillata | reverse complement strand
TCCATCTCTCCCTCCTTATGCACGGCGAACAGCGCCTGCACCACGGGGTCGAACTGTGCGTCGGCGATGCTGTTCACGCCCAGCACGTTCTCCGCGATGGGACGGCAGAACCCCGCCTCGCCGCCCAGGACGGTGGCCCAAGGACGGCCGCGCTCGTCGAGGGCCCCGAACGCCACGAGCGGAGAGACCATGACGCGGTAGCCGTGTGCCTGTCTTAGTCCGTGCACGGTAGGATTATCTTGACCAGCCACTCCTAGCATGCGGTGAACAGCCAACTCCCCGGGGTGCCACTGTGATTGCAGAGCCGTGAGGGTGGCCATGATGGATGTTGGTAGAGGAGCAAGTCTCCTATATAAAATAGGTGTAAGAGGTTTACACTATCATAGAACACGGTTTAGGAAGCAATTCGATGCCTTATAACAACCGAACAGCGATTCATCAGTAGGTTACCATCAAAGACCATCAGCTCTGCGCCTTTATCTTATACTTAGGTCAACGAACGAATCCATGGCCGAGACCCCGAAACTAAGTAAGCAAATACCGATGCATTCACCGTCCCTTCTTGAAAAGGCATCTTGTATTACACATGTATAATGTGAAGGTAGTTGTGGCGACCCAACCGACCGTGCCGTCATTGGGTTGAGGCAAGGCGCTATGTTGTAGTGTGTCGTAAGCTTATAAATCCCCGGAAAGGGCGCGCCTAGCGCCCGGTGGGTTGTGGGGTGACATTGTATAGGACCCTAGAAAAGTAGTTACTAATGGAACAATCCACAGTCTGCACCAAGTATGATGTTCGCTGCCGTGTTGCAACATCGAAAATCATAATATATACCATTTGCTGCTAACACAATCTTCCTAGGTGATACCGTACGCATTTCCATATCGTGTCTATCTAAGTAGAACCCCAGGTCTTCAACATCTCGCGTTAAGAAAAAATCCAGCGGTTAGCGCATGGGTGCTCACACATGGGGGGCCCCGTAAGATGCTATTAGAAGTAACCCTTTATCGTACAGTAACCATGATAAGTCACAACAATCCATGTCCCTTTAAATGCCATTATACATCCTTTAGATATATCAATACCTTGAAGTGTCGTAATTGTACCCGTTACCATACCCTCTCTGGTTGGTATTCATCCCCGTGTTGCTCGAAAAGTACTCATCTCCCTGGCGTACTGGCTGTGGCGCCGTCATGTTTCGTTGGGGCGGAAATCGCTGTTGTTGGGCTGGCAATGTCGTGGCACTACGGGCCGGAGGATAGCCGGGACCACTTGGAGTTGGGTTTCGATAGCCAAAGGATGGGTCTGGCCGGGGACCACGGCTCGAGTACATTGAAGGCGTAGTGACAGATCGACCCTCGCTATATGGGGGGCGATTCGGGGACGATGGCCCTCCAAAGCCATCGAGTCCTGAAGCCGGTGAACGAACACGATCAGGAATAGATGATACCACACTGGAAGAGCGTAACCCACTCATCGGAGGTTGGCGATTGAAATTCCCATTTGACCCAGGTGTCCCTAGACGCGGCGGTCCTTGGAAGTTCTCAAGGTCGAGATTTGGTAGCGTGGGCGCAGGGGACCCAGATCGATCGAAGCCCATATCAGCGGCACTGGAAACTAGTGGAGTGCGAGAGGAGTAACTGCTGGCTGATGCCATAGTTCCATTGGTTGCTTTTCGTGTAGGGAGTGGTCGCTTCTGATCCATGGAGCCAAGTTCGATGCTCCCCGGAGTGCCTGGCCTTGAGGTATACATAGGAAGCGTCGCCATCGTCTCATTACGACTTAGCATTGGCATCTCAGGAAGATCGTCGCCCTTTTCAACATCCATAAACATGGGCAACGTGGCCTGTCGCTCAATACCTGATGGCTCGCCGGCCAATTTGGCAGCCTTACCTTGAGCTTGTGCCCGTTTCTGCTCTTCTCTCGCAAAAGCCTTGTCAATCTTCTTTGATACAATGCTCTTCAGTCTTTTGTTGATTTTTCGTTCGCAATAGCCGTGTAGACCACCGTCTTGGCGGGGAATATAGTGCCAGAGGAAAAAGACGTAGAACAGTATCCCCAATAGAAGAAATAGGAAAGAAAAGACCCAAATCACTAGGGTGAATAACATGCCGGACAATATCACAGCCTGTCGGGTGTTCTCCGCCGCCAGAGCCTCCAAGTTGGAGAAAAAGCCCCCGATGGTACTCTCGAATGATGAAGCGTCGGTCGGAGTGAGGTTCAGCCTATAAATACCATAAAGTGTCAAGGCGTTCACTACTTGACGAGGGCCAGAGCAGACGAGCACTCGAATCCAGGCTGAAAACAAATCATTAGTGACCTCGGTGCGCCATACCTCATCAGTAAAAAGTAGGAGATTACTCACACTGCAAGCTGAAGTACGAGAATAGGGCAACGTACTCAGCCCCTTTTCTAGACTTGGTCAACTCCGCAAAAACAAGAAAGCGCCTCCAACCACGGCCTTCGCCAAACCGAGTACTCTCCAAACGGACAGCTAGATTATCGAGGTAACATTCAGCAACGCTACCACGTTTCCTGACACGCCAAGCACGAAAGTGCTCGAAAATAAGGTTGACAAAACTGGCGATAATGGTACCAGCAAATATCCATTTTGTCTGGTCGAAATTAAGAAGCTGCGTAGGCTCAATAGAAGAAGACCATTGGTTGAAGGCTAATAAATTGATAGCGGTGAAAATATCGACACCATATACGGCCAAAGAGAGCAGGATGGAGAAATAGAGATAGCCATAGGCCATGTAGGTAAAAACGGATTTCGTCTTGAAGTCTTGAAGGCACTGCAGCGAGAGAGGGTTAATTACAGAAATATATATACACCTAGGGGACGCAGCGTCATAGAAAGATGACTTACGATAGCATCCCATTTTTGCTCTGGTTGGATCTCCGCGGCCTTGCGCGAGGTGCCGAGGAACATCATCTTGCACAGTAGTAACGATTGGTCGAACGAAGTGTGATCAAGGTTCTCAGTATCCGGGGTAGTATCAATGAATCGTGAAGTCGACGCAGTCGCTAAAGGGTATCAAAAATTGCTTCGTCACAGTAGAAAGAAAGTAAAACCACAATCGAAATCGTCGGCGTAAATCAATCACCCAACACTGCCGGTGGTCTGAAAATGGCAGTTGTCGAGGCGGTCCCGCCGTCACGCACAGTCGTCCCCTCGCCTGCGAGTAATACGACTGTGCTCTTGAGCAGATCAACAGCACAAGCTTTGGGATGAGGAGGGTTTAGGAAGAAAGGAAATATAGTCAAAGATGGTAATGAATGTAAGAAGGTAGGTGTTGCCCAAATGCTCCGAAAGGGCGCCTTGCACCGATGTACAAAACTGCAACGAAAGAGGTATTCCAGAACGTGTCAGAGACCACCGCTATTGGAGTACCATTTCCAATCTACAATATTGTACGAGGTGAAGAAGATGGCAAGACCCGAGGTTGTGTGGTTCCAGCCAGCACGGTGTTGCTAAGCTGTGCCAAGGGAGGATGGTAACGAAGGGGGATGGAGAGAGCGCAAGTGGCCAGACCAGGTTTGATCGTCTGGTCTTAGTGGAGCATGTAATCGGGAATAGCGAATGTGTTCAGTGCATAAATGGAATACAGGAATTGGTTCGTTGAACGATTGGACGAGATGCTAAGATAGTCAAGATACGCAGGAGAACATATCAGTTGACAAGAGCAGCCCAGTCGCGATGCAGCTCTGCTGGTTTTGCGACAGCTTGTTGGCGAGGACTTCAACAGGATGTTGAAAAGGGGAAAGATAAAGAGAGAGGGTACAGAGGCCTCTTTCGAGGAGCGAGGGGCGCGGGTGTGTTTCGATGTCGATTCTTCGGAACCCTGCAGCATACGCAGGTATACGCAGGGGGTCTTGTTTGACCCGCCCAGTAACCTATCCGCTAGACCAGCCTGTAGATACGCTTTTTATCAACGCTTTATGGCGCGTTTGTGGAGAAAGAATGTGCACGAGATTCAATTGGCCACGGCTCGAAGAGGATATGTGGGATTGAAAGATCCCTAAGCCTGGAATGGTACAGCGCCTTCAGGTACAACACTCTTTCTGTGTTAGTGTCCGTCCTCTACGCCCCCACCCTATGCAAGGTACACGTGTACCCGCCGTGATTGAGCAACGCCAGCGCCAAATTGCTGCTATTGTAAATACCTACTAGCCTCTGTGTTCCGAGAGTACGAAAACTCGTGGTTCAATGGACTGGCGGCTTAACCCATCATGTACGCTGAGCGCGCGTTTAATGTCAATATTGTTCTTCCTCCAACCGAACAGCCGCCGACCCACAAATATGCTTCTTGACATAGGCAATGTTTATTTTGGGTCAACGTTTGCTTTCGTAGATACAGCGTAATGTGGACTGCTCTACCTTGGGTGCTTACTGCATAGAGATGGATTTCTACTGCGCTTAATAATTATCCATCTAAATCTCTTCCTGTTAGACCTTTTATGAGATAGCTTTTACGTATAAGTGCTACCTGTGATATATTCTGTGATTTGTTTCCGCCTCGTAGGTAGTTGGTTGCAATAGTTATATTCTGTACACAACAATCTACTACTACTTCTGACTATGTAGCAGCGCTCAGACGAGAGATATTCACTTATTAATCTTGTGCGCTTTCTATATTCTTAGCCTTCTATAGAGTTGATGTCATTTTAGTCAATCAGTTCATGTGTACAAAGGTTACAACTCGCCTTACTATGGGTGTTCATCCAGGTTAAAAGTAAGTGCTAAAAGTCGCTAGAACTAGCTTTTCCATGACCTGCGAGAAACTACCTGCAAGGAAAACGCCTTCTAAAGACATGGACACAGAGGCCCCCTTCAGCAGACAAAGAGAACTGTATTGGCCGTTTTGGGCGAAGACGCCCTCGGAATATGATCCATTTCTCGGGTATCATGAACAAAGGCATTCAGACACAGGTTCCAAAGGACCTCCCTGGGGGGCCATCAAAACACACGTCGACACCTTCATCTCTCTGTCAAATGCCCTCCCCTTCCGTACTGGATTATTCTTCTTCACTCGTAGTTTTGTAAATTTAGTCAAATCACAATCATGGCGGCCTTCAAAACTGTCTATTTTGACTACTTCGATAATGCGCTTAACTATGAATTCATTACCGAAATAGCGCCCGATATCTGGAAAATATCTCGCAAGCGTGATCGGATGGAGTATCTCGCCCAAGATGTCACGGACAAGTTATTCGTCGATATTAATAGCAACCCACCGGAGATGACGGATTATGGTCGCCTGCTATCACCCAGCGGCCACAACTTAATCGACAGTGTCAAAACAGTTTTGAATCACCCGAATTTGGTGTGTCTAGTCGATTGCTTCGCCCTCCAATTTTCCAGGTCGGGTAGGGACGGTCGCGAGAAGTGGTTTGCTGTCTGGGACTACTGCGACGCTGGCAATCTTGGGAATCTCTTCGTGCCGCCACAACCGCGCCCACAGGATTCGACTATTAAGCCCGATCCGGACAGCAAAGACGAGATCAAGCAAGAAGACACGGAAATGAAAGACGCATGGTCTGAACTCGACAAACCAGAGAATCCAAAGTTTTTGTCAGAGTCCTTCTGTTGGCATGTCCTTACTTCGTTACTGAGAGCCCTCACGTGGTTGCATGATGGTGTCCAGGACGTGATGCAGGACGAAGATGGCATGTGGTACAGAGCGGATGAGCAGACGGATTGGTTCCCAATGTTGCATCGCAACATCAATCCCCAAAATATATTCATAGGGTATCCACGCCGCAAAGAGTGGTATGGGCCCGTCAAGCTAGGCAATTACGAGCACCTATTCATTTCGGGCCACTCCCAACATGAATCCGGCGACAAGAGAGCCTTTTCGAAGGTGATCGGACCACCTCCAGGCCAGGAGTCTGCAAGCCTCGAGGATTTGATTACCTCTGACACCATCGATGGTAGCGTATACCCCCATCAGGTAAGCTCTTCTCTGCAAGGCCTTGTGTGCATCAACACTGACCCGAACGCAAGCCTGGCCAACCCTACACGCTAGTGAGTGAATATCGAGCTGTCGGCGAGATCATACAGGCTATGATGATCGAGCCTACAGGAAGCCGACATATAGCGCAGATACAGTCGCAGTCGGCAAGGGTCAATCTACAAGACGCGAACTACTCAGGACGCTTAAAAAACTTCGTGGTGAAGCTAATGGAATTTGATCCGTGGGAGGAGGGGGTCGGGCGCGCGCCGCCAAACCCCACGTACGTCACAAGTGATCTGTACCGGGAGGCCCTAGAAGGTGCTGCATGGTTCAAAAACACGGGGAATAAGGAGGCCGATGCATATGTGACAGCACGAATGGCCGAGGTTGACGACTATATCGAAAATACGGCACTCAGGGGTGTACAGTTGTTCGATTCTTTCCAGAATGTCCAACAAATATTGGACCAATTTACTGTATCGTCTTAGCTGTATAACCACATTAGTAGATTAAACCTGATTCTCCCAGGCATGAAAACTTCACTCTCGACCTGGTCGTTGGAAAAGAGCCTTATTGCGATGAAGACAGTGACTAGGTACCTATTCTCTAGATTTAGTTCCGATAGAGTCTTATGTACATATGTTGTTTAATGATCATGTTTATGAAATGTGGTGTTTAAGAATATTCTTATATGCGCTATAATCATAACAGATATTCAATTCGACCGACTGCGATTGATCCTATCTTTCATCATTCCACTCACCTGTAACATTTCCCCGCCTTGCCTAACAGAAGCAGCTAAGGTTAGCTACGTAATCATATTGATAGACGGGCGGGTACCTTACCTAACAGCAGAAGTAAGAGCAGTAGCAGTCGAAGGCATTAATAGATTTCGCTTCAACACAATACCAAGCATCAACAAAACCAACGCCCCAACCCATAATACGGCTCATCTATCAAGCTCCATAGAAAACAGAGTCGCCCGACCTTAAATCCACCCCTGCATAGTCACCTGCTTACTCTCGAATTATATATGTTATACGGAGCTAGCTTTCCCTAGGAAGACGAAGACCTCAAGCGCAATCCTATATCGATTCGGAGCGGAAGCGGAAGTGGAAGTGGAAGTAGGATTACGCAAGAAGAGAAAATGTCACTAGCTGCACCTACACCACCTCTTCTCCTCACGAAACGACTCACGGCATTCCTGCGAGCGAACTTAACCCCCCAGGTGCACACGACTCTCCTTACTACCGTCGCCGGAAAACTCCTGACCCATGCCTCACCACACTCGGTTGCTGCTCTGCGCACCCAAGCAACTGTTGCCGCGTCCCTCTGGGCTCTTTATGCTGCCCCGTCTACAATCCACACCATAGACGAATCATTGCCTCCGTCACACTCCTCGGCAGCACTGGTTGGTAAACCTACTCCGAGCGCAATAACAGTTCAGCTTGCAGGCGCCATAGTGGTCATTAGACAGTTGCGATGTGGCTTGTTGTTCATATGCATTGGTCCCGTAGCCGAGTCGCTTGACTCCGCTACAATACGGAATCCTCATCAGCAGAGCCGGCCAATGCAGACCCCCCAGGAAAATCTCGAGCCTCAACCCAGTCCGCTCTTGGGCTCGCCTTCCGAGGTAGAGAGCGTCGCGAGCACTGGTGCCGCTACCACTGCTAGCATTGCGACAACTACCAGCGTCGGCGCTTCAGTCGTAGTAGCTATGAGACGACAAGCTGAAGAACTGGCAAGGTGTTTGAATGACAGGCTTGATCCTCTAGATGTACCAGATGAAAGAGCGGGCACGCTTGAGTCACGTTAAAGACAGAGATACCTTACCAAATAATGCGCGACTCACGGTGAGCGAGGAAACCAACGTCAAATAGGCGTTCCGGCGTTCCGAGGATACCTGTATCTTGAAAAGGAGAAAAAGGTTGCCACTAAACAATATGTCATCCCTCCAACTCACGGATCCAGTTGGTCCTGCTCAGTTGCCCGACTTCGTTACCTTATGTCGCACGGTCGATTTCAGGGTATACTTAGTTCTAAATTCGAATAAGGCGTAGGTTTTGTCTAGCTGTATCCGAAGGATCCAGACACTCGATCTCATACTCTCTGGGGGTATTATCGACTAAGCACCTTGTCCGATATGACTCGCCTTTGCAGTTAGCGAACCCATGCAGTTATCAGTGTACGTGGAACTATGTCGCATAGATCGGGTCTATCATCTTATAAGACCAGCAAAGCTAGAAGGCTTCATGTATTCAAGCCTTGGTTTTCGTCCGCTTATTAATCTGAAGACCAAGAGTTCATGGGGCCATGTTCGATTGTACAATATCGCTGGGTTTCCTATCAATTACGTATACACAACATGCCTTCTCCAGACGTCTAATTGAACGAAGTCTACTGTATCATGATAAAGACACCAATATCTTAAGGGAGAGAGCCCGCCCACATTAGTATGACCACTGAACGCAATAATATTCGAACATACCTAAGACTATGTGACCAGGCCATACTAGGACGAATAGTACTTGGCAACGATATCACTCAGACAACCCGCCAACGGGCGTACAACAATTAGAAGCACGCTTACATCTCCGACCCGGGGATCCCATGCCGTCTTGTAATCGTCGGAGCCTGCTCTATTAACTCTCCTGGGCAAAGGAGTTTGGTGACTCCGGATCTACCAAACGATGGCCGAATACGGCCGCGAAGATCATTTCTTGGCCTCTATTGATATCCCGCACTCTCCTATCTCCAAGCTCCGTCACAATGTAGTATATGGCCACTTGGACTAGCATTTCGGAGCCCCTAGCCGCATAAACAGATAGTTTTAAACTTGTCTATGGCCCGCTAGACTATCTAAACTTTGCCTATGCCAAGGCCGTGTTCTTCATGCTAGATTTTGACTTCCTTAGCTATCTCTACTAATACTAGACCTCGTTTAATGTTCATCATTGGGAGTCTCCTCCAACTGTTGAAGATGCGGGGGGCCCATGTGAACGGGAAGGCGATTCATTTAACTTGCCAAGATTCTTGGGGTCATAGTTTGGTTCACGACTTTAACCGGAGTCATTATTTCCACATTAAGCAAGACGTTATCCGTCTTTACAATGCTGCTTCCGTGTCAAGCCGCTAGAAGGAAGTGCTATTTTATACCAAGAAATACAAGTTGCTAAATAAGCATTTATGCGAAACGTCTATCAGCAGCGGTGATAGGCGTGGGACAGCTCGCTGGTCAACAGTACTTTCAACGGGTTACTAAAAAGTAACCCGAGGGACTAAAGTGCACAGTCTCTTGGCTTACACATCCTGGGACCTTCTTCGAAGTTTTTCGGCCCTTCTTCATTGCAGAGATGTGTATCCTACGCGGATGTCACCCTTATCTGGCTCAGTAATGCAGGGTATACACATCATGTCCTTACACTAAAATGCGATATCGTCGTAGAAACTTCTTGTTTCACCTTTGTGGCGCTACGTTATAGATCTTGGCAATGGGCCCTATTGCGTACTCTCGTCCCTAGCTTTATGTAACACTCATTTATATGGCTCACGAGGCTGAAGCAATACTACCAAGTGACACGATGGCCTTCAACTATGGCAACAGCACTGATTGCGTCACTTGCATCCCAGGAACTCATACGACGGAGGCTAGAGAGAGCACAATAATGGACGAACCAAACCCGCCATATATGCTAGTGAAAGCCTGAATGAATCTAATATCAGAACGCTCCTCGTTCTCTGCCGTTCATCAGGCGGCTTTGAGTCGTTGATCCACTCTCGAGTGGAACTGTGTCCTGCCACGCCAGGGGAGTCCTTCCGTCCTGCATCCCCATTTAGCAACTCATGAGAGTAAGGATCGTCGATAGGTGAAGGCAGGGTATGGAGTCCTCGGCTGTTAGGCCCAACAAGCCGCAAGCATCATCTGAAGGCAATATACCCTTTACTTTGCAAATAGAATGTGGATCGCCGTGTTCTATGACCAAGGCTACCTTTATGGAGTAACACTCTGTTATACCACGACGACGGTGGATGGGAGGTTAATCACGGCCTCTTGGGTTGAGGAGTGATCATGTATAAAGACTGGGACTAGTCGGCGAGTGATGCTCTTGTTTCGATAACCCTCACCACATTCGTTTCTCTA
>JAPESX010001343.1:0-10102 GCA_029590615.1 Nemania bipapillata | reverse complement strand
GTGAGCCAGCGAGCACGGCCGTCGCCGACGGCTAAGGGGAACGAGTCCCGCCCTCGTAAGCGATCCCCAATCTGATCAGCCATGTCCTGCGTCTGCACCGTCGAGAACACGACAGCGGCAATGATCATCAACCACAGGTACATATCCCGGCCCATGTGGTGGTGCGTTGATCCTCTGAGTACCACGTCCAGCGCGCCCGAGGCGAAGCTGCAGAAGCCAAGGGCGTTGATCGCGTTGCGACTAGCCCAGTGCCAGTCGGCGAGGTTCAGGTCGTTGTAACCATATCCCAGGACGATCAACGTCAGGCACTGTTTTAGGCCGCCGAGTCGAAGACTCGCATAGACGGCTAAGGGGTAGAAGCCAAGCATCATGGTTCTAGCCTGCGCCTCTGTCATGCGCCTAGAAGGCATCGGCCGCCACGGCTTATTGTGACTGTCCTCGAGTATCGATGCCGGTTGCCGCTGATTGTCGATGGCGAATGGCAACAGGTTGATCCAGACCCAGAACACGACGCTGGGGATTCGAGGGATCACTCGTCCCCATGGGAGTATGCCGTCCTTCTGTGAATATAGAGCTAGGGCGGTGATGATCCCGAATATTGACTGAGGAAACACGATCGTCTTCAGGTCGCTCCGCGTAAAAAGCCATATTGAATATGCGTGGTAAAACCACGTCTTATCACTAGTTTTACTAGCGTCCTTAAACATATTGGCGTTAATTACATTGACGTGACACTTGGGGGTTGCTTACTGCAGACATTGACCCTAGTAAGATGTTTTACTCAAATGCATCTACTATGGGTCCTGAAGAAATGATGACTGGCAACTATGAACCTCTCATGCCCTTTCGAGTGAGGGTTCACGGCCGGCCCTTTTGTACTTGAGTGAAGTCGTGCCTAGAATCCTTTGCGTTAGGACCGGACACTGCGCCTTGACTCTATCGTCATGATGCTCCGTCTCACCGGCCGTGGCGGGTCTATTTTTTCGCCTTGGCCTTCGGAGAAATCACTTGAGGGTGGTATGATCCATCAGTCTATCCCTCAATAGGGCTGCCGCGGAACGTAAATAGCACCATGCAGTAAGAAGTGCCAAACATGCAGCATTGGCGCGTTGGTTAGGATTTCTTACTTCTATGGCTATGTAAGTAGGCCAGATATATCTTCATTCTTCTTCTTTCCTTCCCTTTCTTCTTATATCACTACAACACCTTGCGCTTCGTATGGCCTACACTCCCATTTTCTTCTCTCACTTCTAACACTTCATTCATACCGGCAAGCTTCAGTATGTCGCTGTCGTCTCCTTTTCAACTCTATCTCGGCACCGCCGCTCTTGGAGTATTATCTCATCTTTTAATATTTATTCGTGGAGAATGGCATATGCAAGCGCCGACGCTCTTCAAACTATATTCCGCCCTCACGTTGATTCTCTTCTCTGCCAATGTTTGGAGAGGAGCGGAGTACGGTTCTAGTTCTAGGGCCGTGGCGCTTCTCGCGAGCTCATATGCCGCGGGTATGTTCACAAGTATAATCGTGTACAGGCGATATTTCCATCGTCTTAGCAAATTTCCTGGTCCTTGGGCTGCCGGGATCACAAAGTTCTGGCACGTATGGCAGTGCCGCTCAGGGAAGAACTATCTGGTGGTTGAAAAACTGCGTCAGCAGTACGGGTCTATCATACGGACAGGGCCCGAAGAACTCACAATCATTGACCCCGCCGTCCCTCCGGCGGTTGATGGACCCGGAAGCACCTGTACTAAAGCTGTTTGGTACGACTTTTTACTTCCCGAAATAGCGCTCAACACAACGAGGAGCGTCAAAGAGCATGACGCACGCCGGCGAGTTTGGGATCGAGGGTTCAGCACTAAAGCGCTGGATGCCTATGAAGGGCGGATTGTGGAATACGCAGAACTCTTAGCCTCACGCATTGAAGGTTTAGCCAAGGAACAAAAACCCGTCAATGTCTCTAACTGGTTTTATTGGTTTACCTTTGACGTAATGGGCGAGTTTGCCTTTGCACGGTCTTTTTCTATGCTGCAGAACGAAGAGTGGCATTTTGCTGTGACACTGCTCAGGAAGGCTATGAGTCTACTTGGGCCATTCAGTCCTGTTCCTTGGATTGCGCAGATTGCATTTTACATTACGCCATGGATGTTCGTAGTTCGCGACTGGCTTAGCATGATGGATTGGTGTAAGGATAGGATGGGCGATCGTATAAAAGTGAGTATCGAAATACAAGCACTTTTGTCATAGTAAGCTAATGGGACTAACCAAACTACAGGCCAAGGTCGATAGACCAGATGTTTCACATTGGCTTATCGACGCATCTCTTAAACGGGGATCGCTTGAAGCTGATCGTGAATGGCTTAATGGGGACGCTGTTACAATTATTATTGCTGGAAGGTAAAATTCATCATCTCCGTAGGGTCGGATTCCCTCTAACAGATAACAATAGCGATACTATTGCTCCAGCCCTCGTTTTCGCTCTTTATGAGCTTTCTAATCACCCAGAATACCAATCCCAGCTACTTTCTGCCCTTAAAGGCATAGATATTTACAATCGGAACCAGCTCCGCACATGTACATTGCTAACTGCGATCATTGATGAAACTCTACGACTTCATCCACCTGTTCCCACAGGTGGTTACCGCCAAACCCCACCGGTGGGAATAACAATAAACGGCACCTACATTCCTGGGAACGTCACAATTATTTCTCCCCGCTATTCCCTTGGTCGACTGGAGTCCTCTTACGAGAGCGCCGACCAGTTCATTCCCGAGCGATGGACGACGAGACCCGAGATGGTCAAAGATGCCCGTGGCTTCGCGCCTTTCTCACAAGGCCGCTTCAACTGCGTTGGGAAAACGCTAGCTATGAATGAGATGCGATTTGTTATCGCTTTGCTAGTCACTAAGTTCGAGGTTAAATTCTGGGGTGATGAGAGAGGCCAGCGGCTATTTTCGGATCTGAAAGATCAATTTACAGCCGCACCAGGTAGGCTAGAACTAAAATTCCAAGGCAGGGCGTAAGGGTTTTGGCTGTCGGTTAATCTACTAGAATTTGAAGTGCTGTTAATACAATAAAAGATAGATCCCCCTATTTTCTTAGCTGCTCAACACTTCAGCCGGCCAATAAAATCAACATAAATGATCACGTGGATTTAAATATCCATAGATTTGAATCGTGTTGACATAGTTACGGCTATAATGTCAGCTTCACTTCTATCAAATGAATTGTGGCTTGTTATGAAAGAGGCGAATATAGACTTTAAAAGTCTACATATACCTAGTCTAATATCCAAGGGCCGACATGCGTGTATTAAATGATGGCATAATTTACATGCTACTCCTATACTAGTATCGTGTCATTTTAGGTTGCTTGGCGTATTATCAGGGGCACACGTCGGTTGACCTCGCAATATTCAAAGCTTGGCACAGAGGTGCCTGCTGACCACTTGCTCTCTATCGTGGGAGGCCTTGTTGATTCTGCCGTTTATGACCGCCCTCGGTCTAGGCGTTTCCCTTGCCTTCAGCTTTCCTAGGGAGGTCTTGACTGGTCGGATTAGAGAGCTGAATTTATTGATGACTCAAAGACTCAGCCCGAGTGCTTATTACAAGTATATGAAGAGTAGCTTCCTCATGAATTTCTTACCCGCTCGTAGACCCTCGGCCTAGGACCAACAGGCAGAATTGGAAGTTGGAACACATGCAACTACACCACCATCAAACCACCCTAGGCTGATTGTGCGGGGAACTTATGAAATGCCAGACGAGGGCCTTAAGGAAGATTTGGCGGAGGCTGCAATATATGCTAGCAGGGCGATCAGCAACACCTTGAAGCGACAATATCGGCTACGTCTAACTAACGCCTGCCGGGTTTGCAACAACCTAAATCTCCGAGGTCATGACGAAACAATGCCGATTGGCGTGCTAGAGCTGGATTACCAGAATGTTCGGTCCGCCGCCCACTCGGGATGTTCTCATTGCACCTTTCTCCTTTCCTGCATAGACCCGTTCATCCCTACCCTTGGGAAGAATTTCGTTGGGCAGAATTTCAAAGTAAGGCTACAGTATCATGACAAAGCTTTCTTTGAATTGGCGCTTAGGATGGATAAGAGGTTCACGTTCGAGATATTTCATACTCCAGGTAAGCTAATCTCAGTCGACATAATAGAGATTTTGTCTGCAGTACTCCAAGTCCAAAATACCGTGGCGTGAGCAAAGGCAGCAAGGTTTATTTGAACATATCACCAACCTTTGTTTAGGAGTACAAGTACCATCTTGGCCACAACTACGA
This sequence comes from Nemania bipapillata, assembly GCA_029590615.1. Taxonomy (NCBI): domain Eukaryota; kingdom Fungi; phylum Ascomycota; class Sordariomycetes; order Xylariales; family Xylariaceae; genus Nemania; species Nemania bipapillata. Next base: position 5,811 of record JAPESX010001343.1, on the reverse strand, counting down.
AGCTCAGGCACTATCCCACGCCACTCTGGCCATCTGCGGTGCTTCCAGTTTATCAAGAAGAAGATCCGTGACTGTGAGAACCACCCAGAGTGTAACCAAACATCATCTTCCCAACTACCTCATCGAGTCCTTGTTCTAGGAGCCCCGGGTAGTCGAGAAGTCAAAATCCTTGAAGGCTGTAAAGAACAAGGCCAACGATATATTGCCCTCAGTTATTGCTGGGGCGGTCATTTACCGTTGAAGTCAACTACGTCGAATATTTCGGAGATGAGGAATACAATACCCTGGGATGAGCTGCCGCAAGTCTTTAAAGATGCGATGTATGTGGCCTGGGTACTTAAAGTTCAATATCTCTGGATAGACTCGCTCTGCATCCTACAGGATAGCAAAGAAGACTGGGAGGTTGAAGCCTCTAAAATGGCCGAATACTATTCACAAGCCCACCTCGTCATTGCTTGCTCCACATCTCCAAATCCAACAGTTCCATTCCTAGCACCGCGAGATCCTTACTGGCTTCCTGTTAACCTTAAATTCACTGAGAAGGGTGGGGTCTCCCACAATCTGAAGATGCAGAGACTGCGTCGTCTGAGATATATGGAGTATAAGTCGTCAGATGATAACAAAGACAGGGTGAACGAGCATAATTTTGGGCCGTTATATAAGCGGGCATGGGTATGGCAAGAGAATGCTCTTGCTACTCGCATCATTCACTATACTTCTCATGGACTTCTTTTTGAGTGTAGAGGGGATAGCGGGGTATATGGTGAGGAAATGCCCACTCCTCTTCCCCCTGACTGGATACAAAGCCTCCCTCATTCATTTGCGGCACACTCAGACGATCCTTATAAGCAGTGGCATGAACTTGTGAAGACCTACTCAAGCCGTGATTTGACTTTCGACGCAGACAAACTGCCTGCTATGGGAGGAGCGGCGGCTGAGATGAGTAAAGTTCTAAACTCGAAGTACTTTGCCGGACTTTGGAGGGAGAACCTCTTAGATGACCTTCTCTGGTATGCTGATAGTTGGGATCTTGAAACTACCGATGCATTTAGACAACCTCCGCCAACTCCCCTAAATAATGGCTCGCCATCCTGGTCCTGGGCTTCCATTAATGGGCGCATCAGCTATGAATTGAGCGACATTCCATATTCTCAATCTCATGCGCTGGCGGCTATTCGGGATTGTCAAGTAGAAACGTCCAAACACAGCGAATTTGGGCAGTGCCTTAGCGGATATATTGTGCTTGATGCACCCGCAATCTGGGGCCATGTGTCTCATTACAACCCAGTAGAATTCTACGGTTACCATCTGTTCCATAAGGAGAGTCAACAACATATTCCAGAATGCCGTGCAGATACAGTTCTCGGATCCTATACTACTGAAGGTAACTCAAATGAAGAAGCGTTCCTCCGCCGAGTAGGCTTCACTAAGGGAGACCAACATGCCTTTTTTCTGGGTGAGGTTCTTTGCGTGCTTTTGAAACAGAAAGACGATACAGTATTCACTCTCGTGCTGACTCGGTCTGAAATCGACCCAACTTCTTTCGTGAGAGTTGGCTACTCGCGAGTTGATAAAGGAAAACTTGATGCCGCAAAGGTTCCAGTGATGGAGAACATAGTTATCAGGTAGAATTTGTATCAAAATGAGGAGATATATTCACCCGCTATTCTTTTACTCGGCTATGGAGAGTTTCTTAGACGTATGCTGAAACGGTGTAGGTGATTTCATCCCGATTCCATCCGCTATGACCTAAGGGGTCGCTGGACCAAGACTTGCAGGGTTATGTAATTATAGTGTTATCATTACTGCTATTAATATATGGAATCGCCTTGACACATAATTCTATTCTTCGTCTCGGGGCGGAATCTTCTCACAATTACTTAATACCTATCGAATACATATATCGCTAATACCAAAAGAGTATTGATGACGTTTTCTTCCGTCACATGCTCATAATTAAATTATTTCTGGCGAATTTAGTACTCGGGCTACTAAGTAAACTCCTATATCGGAGTGAGTAAATAAGCATTTGGGCTTGTATTGAATTAGCGTGGAGCGGGTTTCCTCCCTTGATTTTTTTATATAAATATTACGACTTACGCAAGTATTCGGGGTCATCTAATAGTAGTTAGCTAGGCCGTCTCTCGAGACCAAGGTTCACCCCTTGCTTTAGCCTCGTTGAAGAAAGTCTCTAGTAACGCCATGACGATGGCATTTAGTTATCCCGAGTGCGGTAAACAATCCGCACATTCTGATTTACTAGACAGAAAATTTACCATGTCACGTTTCTTCTCACTTGTCAATTTAGTAAGGTGGTTGTCACGAAAACTTGAGAATTGCGAACCGAGCTATCTATAATAAAACCGAGCCTTTGTCCAATTTGTTGACCACATCAATCTTAAGAAATATCTTTGCAGTTCTTGGGTAGCAGTGTCTGAGCCTCTGGAAGTTGCAGCTGCAGCAAGATAAAGTGTGCGCTGTGTTGTCCCGGCCATGCTCAACATGAAACACTTGGTCAATACTGCAGCCGTAACTAGCTACACCCTGTCCTTAGTCGACAGTTGGTTCCACTGGGGCGCTAGTCTTCAGCACAACGGGGACACCTCCATCTTGAGCTTCAGAATCCGTGTTCCACATCAAGCTCCAGACACCAGTGGTGGAATTCTGCGCATAGAACTGGGATTCATAGGTTGTTTCGGTCGCGTACTCGACGGTACTACCATAGAGGACAAATCCGGTTTTGGCGGCTCCAGTAGGGGCGGCAGTCGAGTTCACGGTGAAACCAGCCTTCTGGTACGCACTTGAGGTGGGCACGATGTAGAATTGTCCTGTCGACGACGACTCGGTAACCGTGACATTCCATGGCTTGGTGCCAGTGGTATCGATACTCCCTGTGTTTTATTGTTATTCCTGATACAATACCAGATTCAAAACTTCTCGCAAGTAATGTAAGAATTTACTTACAAGTGATATTGTTCAAGCCTTGATCCAAGGCTGTAGTGTTGTCCGCAATAACTGCAGTTGCTGAGCGGTGTAAGTTAATCTAAACAAGTATACGCTAAGAATGGGCCCACTTACCGTTTGAGTTAACATAGACCAGCAAGCCGTTAATACCGACACCGTAGGCATATATGTTGACATTACTCTTGATGGACCGCTCTCCGATAGTAGCGGAGGCGACAAGTGAAGCAAACAATGGGAAGAACTTTGAAGCAAGCATGGTTATTTGCACGTTGTAGCGTTGGTAATTGTAATGGTATAGTCAGTGGGTGTGGTTGAATGAGTTGAGCGTCATAAAAACCCGGGTAGATTGAAGCTATATATTATCATTAGGGAACTCGATAGACAGTTCCTAAATTATCCGTTTCGAATTCCCAAAGGTGATCGGCATGTGTACAGCCTGAGCTGACGCACTATCCTTGTAAAGTAGAACCAGGGTTCGACCCAAGACGCGCACTCATTCTGCGTACCCCCCTGATTAACCCCACAACGAAATCAGCCTAACCTCTTAACCCTCTATTTAGATTTACGTAAGCGCCGTTGCCCTAAGAATTCTGTATGATATTACGGTAGAGCGTCATAGGAGCTTCAATCGTTCGTTCTATTTTGGTTTGTGCTATACGCATCCTACTAAAGAGAACCTCAGGTTGATAAAAAACCAGAAGAATACAATATTCTGTAATGTAATACTATATTTCTCGCCTATTAACCAATTCGTATTTTGTAGCACGTTATATGTCTCAATTTCTCCTTATATCGTGAAATAAACGCATTCGGACAAGTATATTTAGTACCTACTATTGGGATGCATTTTGTCTAAGTCTATAGATTAGGGGTTCGCGCTTATCCGTCTTGGTGATGAAACATTTCTCCTTATTCAACCTTACAGCCCTCCTACGTTTCATCACCCCAAATTGCATAAACCTCTATCCTGCCCTCCCCGAGCAGTGTATTACGCGTCGATCTAATCCTCGTTCATCGTAGTCTATGCGAAAGGAAAAAAAAACGAGGTTTATTCTCATGGGTTCTCGGATTGGCCCGGATTGCACGCAGACCCTACATTATCTTGAATGTGTGAAATGGATCTTTTGCACAGTTGCACAGCCTGCACACGAGTCATGGTGACGAGGCATGCTAATACTATTGATCCTCTCGTTTCAGGGGGGCAGTTGAGGCTCTAAAAATGGCTACGAGTGAAGAAATAGGAGTCATTTGATATGAGGATATAATGAGGCATCTCCTCCTTGATTAGAGATTCTTGTAAGAGGCATCACAGGCAACAACAGCATACATCGCCTGATTCATTTAGCTTACAAACTCTTTCATTCACTACTTTCCTCACAATGCAATTTCTCAACTTCTTAGGCCTGGCGTCGCTGGCTTTGAGCGTACGGGCAGAGCCTATCGCCAAAGGGTCTCTCTCGAAACGATGCACAAACAGTGCTGATGATCGCACGTGCTGGGGAGACTACGATATCAGTACCAATTACTATGAAGATGGACCCGATACCGGAGTTACTCGAGAGTACTGGTTCGATATCACCAACACCACGGCTGCCCCTGATGGCGTAGAGCGTGTGATATTGAGCGTTAACGGCTCAGTGCCCGGACCAACAATTATCGCAGACTGGGGAGACACAGTTGGTAAGGACGCGCCCCCACAACTAATATTCGTTAGCAGCATGCTTACATATATCAGTCGTCCATGTTACCAACTCGATGGCGAACAACGGCACTGGCATTCACTTTCACGGTATCCGCCAGAACTACACAAACCCTAACGATGGTGTCCCAAGTTTGACACAGTGCCCCATCGCACCAGGGGATTCCGCTACTTACACCTGGAAAGCTACGCAATACGGCTCTTCCTGGTATCACTCTCATTTCTATGTCCAGGCCTGGGACGGTGTTTTTGGAGGAATTGTCATCAATGGACCTGCAACTGCCAACTACGACGAAGATCTCGGCAGTCTTTTCCTCAATGATTGGTCTCATCTGACTGCTGATGTGGAGGTGCTTGCCGCTGAAGTCAGTGGTCCGCCTACACTTGACAACGGTCTCATCAACGGCACAAACGTATACGATGACGCCGGTACCCGTTTCGAGACCACTTGGGTTTCCGGCACAAGCTATCGTCTTCGCCTCGTCAATGCCGCCGCCGACACCCACTTCAAGTTTTCTATTGACAACCACACAATGGAGGTCATTGCCATGGACTTTGTCCCTATCGTTCCTTATTCTACTGATATCCTGGCCATCGCAATGGGCCAGCGCTACGACGTCATTGTCACCGCCAATGCTACCGCGGATAACTACTGGATGCGCGCTATCGCCCAGACGACCTGCAGTGAAAACGCCAACCCTGACAACATCAAGGGCATAATCAGATACGACAGCACCTCGACTGATGACCCGACTTCGACTGCCTGGGACTCAGCATCTGACGATGATTGCAATGATGAGGATATGTCAACGCTAGTGCCATACGTCGCTATTGATGCCACTGATGCCACATCAGGAACTGAGGAGGATTTCGCCGTTGCCATTGTCAGGAGTGGCAACAACGTTCTCTGGAAGATGGGCTCCGACTCCATGGTCAGCCAATGGGACTACCCTGCCTTGTTGCAAGTCTATGAGGGCAATGACACCTGGGGTGATGAGCAGCAAGTCTACCAATTCGATGATGCCGATGTCTGGGTCTATTTTGTTATCGAGACCGATAACGCGCAGCCTCATCCTATGCATCTCCACGGCCACGATTTCTGGATCTTGGGCCAGGGAACTGGTACTTTCGATAGCACTGCAGACCTC